>JABUQX010113263.1:0-2500 GCA_015478945.1 Trachelipus rathkii
TGCGGGAGGTGGCTGCATACTCAAAGGATTATTTTGGGATGGCCCCCACGGATTCTGAGGTTGTCCTCCATATAAAGTATCACTTGCTTGGTTCTGTCCCCAAGCTCCACTAAACTCACTTCTATTGTTAAATATTTCTGTTTGGCCATTCCAGGAAGGATAAGTTTTCTTTTTATTTGAAGGGGGAGTGGCCCCTGATGCATTTAAATGTATGTTAAAGGTGTTGTCCAAAACATTTGTCTTTTGGAGCACCTTAGGTATTCTTGCTGTATTTTCTGTATTTCCTGGTTGATGCCAGTCCCAAGCTGTTCTCTGATTTGGGTTTAAAGACATTGTATCAATGTTAGAAGGAGGTAGATATACTGGAGGAAGTCCCATATCCTTTTGTGTGGGTTCCCTTATCTTGGGTTTTGCTCCTTTTTTCTCTTCTGTTTTCTGTCCGTCAGTAGTCTTTACTTCTGTTACATCATGTTCTTCATCTTGATTAACATCTTCTGTATTGTCTTCTTTATTGGTATCATCCATGTCCTCATCCTTGTTCTCTGTTGAATCATTATTTTCTAAGTCTTTATTATCCCCTTCAGCTCCTCCTGAAGCTCCATTAGGGTCAACTGGTCCGGCTATAGCCCTTTGAACCAGGTTGCAGAGAATGAGAAACAATGTTGAAAATACGAAGACGGTAAAGACTATTGGTTCAAACATAGTCATGATTAAACTTTAATTAATTCAAACTAATTGATTTATAAAGTTTCTGAACTATTAAACAATCTCTTTGATTGTTAATTCACTATAATGTTTCTTTATATAAAAAAAAACTAAGTCTCAAAAATATTTTTTCAAAATATTTCAAAAATATTCAAACTGTTTTCAAATATTTTTCAAAAATTTTCTATGTTCAAAGAAAATATTTATTCACTATTAAATTTAAAAATTTAAAATTTAATCACTTTAGTTTCTAAGTTCAAATTAAAAATAATTTTCTTTTAAAATTATTTAAAAATTTCAAAGTTCAAAAAATAAAAATAATTTTCTTTTAAAATTATTTAAAAATTATCAAAGTTCAAAAATAAAATAATTTTCTTTCAAAATTATTTAAAAAAATATCAAAGTTCTAAGTTCAAAAATAAAAATAATTTTCTTTCAAAATTATTTAAAAATATCAAAGTTCTAATTGATAATTATATTTAATTAGTTTTCTGTACTGTAATTAAGAAACAACTATCCCCTTTTTCTAGTCGGGTGTGTTCTTAAAATGTTAAAGGTCAACTTATTTGTTCTTCTTTGTCAAAGGTTGTAACCCTTATTTGTTCTACTGTTCTTCAAAGTTCTTCAAAATTGTTCTATGTTCTTCTATTAACTGTTCTCTGGGTTGAAATCAATCAATTTATATACCAACAAATTTATTTTTCCAATTCTGTTATAATTTGTGGTTTTTATAATCTCTGTTGCAGTAGAATAATTTTTAAAATGTTTCAGGTCAGTAAAATAAATTTTCAATTTTTCTGTAGCTAAATATAACAATTCTGCTATTTTTTAGGTCAAAGAAAACAATTTCTAATGTTTTAGGTCAAAAATAAAATAATTTTCTGTATTCTGGGTCAATTAGGGCAATTTCTGGGCCGGTGACCTTTTTTGACCTTTCGTGACCTTTGGTGACCTTTGGTGACCTTTTGACCTTTGGTGACCTTTCGTGACCTTTGGTGACCTTTGGTGACCTTTGGTGACCTTTGGTCCTAGTGACCTTTTCTGGGTGGTCTGGGGTCTGACCCAAAAGGTTTTACCTCACTTTGGTAATTATTAATTATATTTTTGCTAAATTACGGATTTCCGATAATTGAAAAAAAAAACTTATTTTTTAATTCACTCAAAAAAAGAAAAAAAAAACACTTTTTTATTTTCACTGAAAAAAAAAAAAAAAAAAACTTGGCTTCCTAAGCCACACTAAAAAAAACGGGTTAAAAAAAACGGGTTAAAAAACAAAAACCGAAATTTTTACCACCTGTAAATATTCGCGGGACTACGACAAATATAATTAATGCATAATTATAATGAAAAAGTAATTAATAGATTTATTATTAATAAAAGCAAAAACGATATATATATATATATATATATATATATATATATATATATATATATATATATATATATATATATATATATATATATATATATATATATATATATATATATATATTATATATATATATATATATATTATATATATATATATATATATATATATATATATATATATATATATATAATATATATATATAGTATTTATATAAATATATATAATATATATATATATATATATATATATATATATATATATATATAATATATATATAATATATAATAATATATAATATATATATATTATATAATATATATATATATATATATTTATAATATATATATATATATATATATACTATAAATGATGTGTTGTGTGTTGTATGTGCATATAAACTGCGTCAGAAAGAGAAAGAAATGG
>JABUQX010113263.1:25000-34583 GCA_015478945.1 Trachelipus rathkii
TATCTATATAGCTAAGAAGCAGTTTTATATACTGGCTATATAGTAGAATCTAAATATTTATGGGTGATACACCCAAAAAAGTATATATTATAGTATATATATATATATATATATTATTAATGTATTTATAATATATATTACTATATATTATATATTATAATATATTATATATATATATATATATATAGTAGTATATATAGTTTTATATATATAGAAATATAGACTATTGGATATCAAATTTTTGTAATACGCGAGTTGTGAAGTCTTCGATATGTCTACAGTAGAATAATATAGTATATATATATTAGTATAATAGGTAGGTATTATAATTATTAAAATATGTATTTATATGAATATATAGATATGATATTATATAGTATATATTTAATTATATTGATATATTATATAAAAAGACTGCTCAACATATATATTAATAGGTATACAAACCCATATGTATATATGATAGGTTATAAAAGGTCGATGATTATTAATATATTATTATATACTAATGATCTATAGATGATATATATGATATATATATTCATATTATATAGTAGATATATATACTATATATATGAGTGATTTCTAATATATATACTATATATGTTATATAATTAGTATATATAAGCTATATTATATATATTGAGTATAAATACGTCAGGGTATATATACTGATATTTTATATATTATTAGATACTATATATATAGTCTAATATATATATATATAGTCCTATATATGGTGATGTCATTATAAGTGATTATGTAGGTATTATAGGTATTATATATATGTATGTAGCACTACCATTAACTTTGTAAATTTAATTTATGTTGCGTACTTTGCTAAGGCTTTGCGCGAGCAAATTTTAATGCATAAGTCAAGTGAAAATACTATATAAACCCGTTTTGAGATACTCTAAAGTCAGATGAAATTAATAAAATCGAAGAAATCACTCAGATACTCTCCTCGCAGCAAATCTCCGGCAATAGAGATAAACTTCAAGGAAAGGCTGGCGAACTTGATTTGTCACAAATGTCGTACTAAACGAAGGAGTCAGAGGCATAATTGTGGAAAACTGCGCTTGGGAAAAGGCTGTGACTACGGCATTCGCATACGGAGAGAGTATACTCACAGTAAGGGTCTTTCTTATTGACTTTACTCTTATTGAATATTTTCCTACTTATGTTGATATAAAACATCATTTCAAATTATGGAATTTTTTAAATTACCATCGAGCTCTATATAGGTGCTTTGCTCATGAAAAGAAAACACAACTAATAGCATGGTCGTATCCACACAATATATAATTGGTGAAGACGAGAAGAACACCAGTACTTCAATCAAGCGCCTAAAAAAAACACATAAATTGAAGAAAAAGAAAAAAAAACTACATATAATATTAAAATTTTCAATCAGAAAACTTCTGAGAGATGACTCAAGCAAATGAACAATATCAAAAAAACGAACGTCAATTTTCATTTTTAATAAATTTTGGATTATATGTCTTCAGCTTTTCACATGACTATCACAGTTTCAGGATGATCGCAAGACATAAGCAAAGCTCTCTTTACGTATGAATTTCTTCCGAATCATGGTTTCTAAGTTGGATTATGGGCGAAGAAACTGCTATTTTTGGATTACACTAACGAACTTTGAGTGTCCTTTTCCGAATTCTTAATGGTTCTGTGACCTCTCCCTTATTTTATGTATGAAGAAATTTTTCAAATAAAGGACCTAATTTAAGCAACTTCTCGCTCTACATATGTAACTTCTTACGGTAGTCCGATCTTTCGTCATATTTTAAGTTGGATTTATGGGGCCAGAATTCATTTTTGGGAGTCCACTACGGAAGAACTTTGGATTCGCTTTTCGAATCTAATGAGTCGTTCTGTGACCCTGTCGGGCTTTATATAATATGAACAGAAATTTTTACTAATAAAGGACCTAAACTTTCAAGCAACTTCGTCTCTACATATGTCAGGCAATGTTTCTCTCGTAACTACAATTTCAAAACTACGTGCGCATTGGTCAGATCATGGATACGTTAGAAACCCCTTATACTAAGACCTTCCCTGGATTCAACGGTTCGATTCAATGTCGGCCTATTTAACTCTTGTAATAATTGCAAGTTGTTTCATATAATAATTATTATTATTATACATTTTTGTAACTTTTATAGCATTTAAGTGTTTGTACGTGTTTGTTTATGATCTAACGGGTATATAAACAAAATATGCTATGTTAAGATGCCCTTTTATTTTCTGTATATTATAATAAAAGTTTTTGTTATGTTATTCAAATAATTATATATGTTTAGATCTTCGATGTAACCAGTTATGGCTCGTGAATATTTGCCATTTGTCTTGAGAAAGGAAATTTTGCCTTCGGGCTTTATCTTTGACTTAGGAATTTCAAAATAAAATTAATACATTGCTTCTTCTTTTTTTCAGATTAATAATAAAATTAGATTTATTTCATTGTATAATTATTTATTAATCATGCCAGTTAATATTGTTATATTAGCTGATTATAATCATTTACTTTGTAAAAATTTTAATTTATGTTCTACTTATGCTAAGATTTGCGCGAGCAAAATTTTAGCATAAGTCAAACTGAAAATTATATAAACTCGTCCTTTTGAGATGCTCTAGAGTCATCAAATTATAAAGAATCAGAAGAAAATCTCACTCAACATACTCTCTCCAGAAATCCTCCGGCAAGAGAGATAAACTTCAAGGAAAGGCTGCGACTTGAATTTATCATCAAATTTTAGCACTAAAAACGAGAGTGCAGAGGCAATGTGAAAAACGCGCTGGAGCAAGGCTGGTGACTTAACCAATGTCGAAAACGAAGAGAGAGTAATCTCAACAAGTAAGGGACCTTTTAATTACTTTACTTTTATTGAATATACTCTTTCTATGTTGAATAAAATATCAATTTTCAATATGGATTTGCTAAATTAGCATCCTCTTATATATGGGTGCTTGTCAAAGAAACCACCAACTTAGCAAGTCGTACCTATATATTATATATATATAATATATATATATATATATTATAGTATAGATATATATAGTATATATTTTATATAATCTATATATATATAATATATATATATACGATAAAAATAAAGTTAATGATTGAAAATAATACAACTTATCATTCGTTTAATATTAACAAGCATAAGTGGATATGGTCAAAGGAAGTTATTTCAAATGATGCCGATGGCAATAATACAAAATGAGAGAATATAAGTGAATAAAAACTGGTGGCGAAGTGGACTTTGTTATTAGAGTCTTATTTTTAGTAAAACAAATAATAATTCATAACTAGGAAAGCGACTCAGTATTGCTAAAGATATAAAAGTACGAGTAAATGAAATTAGTAGGTTTCAATGTTCTGCGTAGAGTTTTTGTTACTTAGTATTTGATGCCCTAAAAGAAAAGTATATACACAGTTTTAAAAAAATTTAATTTAGTGTAGGTAATGAAAAGATAACTTACAATAACATTAAAGAGTAATTTGATTTTCAAATTAACGGATCTAAACTTAGGACATTCTTTAAAGAAGATCAGTTTTTATTCAAGCATGTAGCGGTTAAGAAATTTATTTGTTGAATCTCTATGACAAATATTGATTATATAAATGGTTACTTATATATATAATATAAATATAGAAGTAGGAATAGATATATATATATATATATATAATATATATTATATATATATATATATATAGTACGTTAATATGATATGTAAGAATATATATTTATATACGGTATAATATATATTTATATATATAGGTTATAATATTATAGTATATGTATAAATATATATATATATATCTATATAATAATATATCATATAATATATATATATTACTATACTTCTATATATTTATATATATATACTAGAGGTATAATATATTTAATTAATATATATATATATATTATATAGATATATATTATAGTATATATTAGTATATATATATTATATAGTGAGTTATATGTTATATAGTATAGTATAACTATATATATATATATATATTATATATAGTACAAAAACAATAAAATGACAAATTTTCCTAATCGTAGAGAGAACGCACCTTCATAGGCAAGCAGGTGTCATTTTCAGCTTTTACACACTCACACTCACACACACACAAACACACATACAAACACAAGGGTTTTTATTAACCGATATAATGATATATATATAATATATACTACTTATGTATATATTATATATATATATATATAATATATATATATATAGTATTATTAATGTTATATATATATATATATATATATATATATATATTATAAGTATATTATAGTATTTATATAAATATATATAATAACTATTATATATTATATAGCTGTATATATATACTATATGAAATACTATAATATATATTATTATATATATATATAATATTATGAATATTTAATAACCAGATTTGACAATTATAATTCAAAACAATCATTCCATTTATTCTAATAATTTTCTTTGCAACTGTCCTTATTAAGCTCAAAAAAATTTAAAAGCAATGCATCTCAATTCATGAGCATTCACAACTCTTACGCTTACTATCTCTGCTCACTTCAGTGTTCTTATAAATTAAAAAAGCCTTTTTACTTTAATCTAAGCAAATTTTTTCTTTATGTTATTGGTACATTTTTTTAATTGTAAATAAGAATTTTAATTATTGTATCAATCTGGGATTGATTGGTTCGATATTATTTTTTTTTATTATTTTTTCTGATGGATCTTCTGCACAACAAAAAGCAAATTGAGTGTGAGAGATGCTTTGCTATATATATAATAATATATATAAGTATATATAATATTATGATATATATATGTATATATATATATATATTATATATAAGATAGCTATAATTATATATTATATATATATAATATATATATATATATATATATATATATATATATATAATATTAATAATAATATATATATATATTCAGTATACTATTATATATAATATACATATACTAACTATAAGTAATAGTATAGAGCATATATAATATATATATAGTATATGGTATATACTAATAGTATATCATTTGTGTTATATGTATAATATATTTAAAATATATATATATATATATATAAGAGTATATATATATATATATATATATAATATATATTAAGTATCGGGATATATAAGTGTCTTAGCAATAGTATATATACTAGTATATATATATATATATAATTTTAATAATATATAATATATAATATATATATATATATAGTTACTATATATATATATATTATCTATATATATTATAATATATAGATATAATATATATATATACTAGATTATAATTATTATATATATATTAATATTATAATATATATATATATATATATAGTAAAAGTAATATTAGATATATAGATATATATATATATATATATATTATATTACTCTAGGGTATATACTATATATATAATATATATCATATTATATATTTATATATATATATAATATATGTTTTGGGAGATATGAATGGACCACGTTGTACGATTTGGCAGAGGAAATAGAGAATGTGATAGGATTAAGACGTTTAGTTTGGGACATAAAATCTGGCGGGAAGACATGCTCATCATTGCACCTTTGGTAGTAACAACATGAGTATATTGAAACACGTACTAATAAAGCATAGATACTGTCAGAAAAAACATGGTACCGAAGGTTACGGAATGAGAAATAATCGAGTTCATGATAGATTTGATATTAACAAAAAAAAAGAAGTTTTCATAAGGATATGAAAAGTATACCATCCGTATCGGGAGATGCAGACCACGAATTGGTGGGAGGGAATTGAGAATTAGGAAATGCGAAGCTTTAGAAGCAGGCGAGAATAAAGATTTATGTTGAGAAACTGAGAGACAGCCGATTGTAAAACACTTACAGAGTGAAATGGAATCAAAAAGGATAAAGGATTGGTGGAGGATGTAGATGTAGAGGAGGAAGTTTGGGAGGTTTTCCGTGATACATTGGTGGAGGTATCTGAGTGGATCGAGAGAAACCAAAACAATATACTGGAAATAAAGAAAAGATACTCAACATCTTGGTGGAAAAAATAGAGATGCAAGAAGGGATTAAAGAGAAAATGAAATGTTTTAGAAGATGGATGAAGACAAAAAGAATGGAGGATAGAGAAGCATATATACGCGTGAGAAATGAACAGGAGAGTAAATAAAAAGAATGGAAAGGAAATACATGAGAGAAGATTAAGCAGAGATCTGGAAGAGGGTACCGTGCGGTATAGAAATAATTGAATTAATATGGGTAAGAAACTCATAGAAAGAATAGCTTCTCCAACATGAGTGCATATAAAGAATGAGAATGAAACGTTGTTAACGGACCCGAAAGAGATTGGAGAAAGGTGGAAGAATTATTTCGTTGATTTGCTGAAAATACCAAATGATGTGGAAGAGGAAATGCATGAAGTGGAGTACCATGGGGAGATGTGGAGGAGCGATGTGCATGAATCACGGAACGAAGAAATGGCATATGGCTTGAGGAAGATGTAAAAATGGAAGCATCGGTCGAAGATAGGCATACCCGTGAAATTGCTGAAGAATGTGGAGAAGAAGGAACTGTATGGATTGAAAAGAATTAAATGAATGGTGCTGTCGAGAAGAAAGGAACCTAACGAAAGGAACAGGATTGATTAATACTGACCAATTTTTAAAAAGGGCGATTAAGACTGCAGAACTGTAGAAATTACAGAGAATGCTTTGGCACCACATATCACGCTAAAGGTATATGAACGAATAATAGAAAAAAGCTTGAGAGAGAGGGTAGAAAGATAAAAAGGAAATGCATCAACATGGTTTATTAGGCAATAGTGATAAACGTATTGATTTTGATTCGTGTTGAAAAGATGGTTGTGAAAAAGGGTTGGATTTAAACAGAAAATGTATTTGGCATTTGTCATGGAGAAGGCTTTTGATCGTATACCGAGATGGGTCCTGTGGAATATACTTGAAACGAGAGAGTTGGGAAACGGAAAAACTTAAAAGAAGAGGAATAAGAGCACTTTATACGGAATAGTTTACTGCAAAGTCGAGGACCCGAGATGGACCGATTGGAGATTGGTTTTGAGATTTCGTATGGGGGGTGAAAAGGGGTGACGTAATATCGGCTCTCTCCGATTTGTTTATTCTGTTCATTCTGGATTATTGTGGAAACATGACCAGAGACAGAGTGGAGGAACTGTTTTGGTACGCAGATGACCTTGCGGTGGTGTGGAATCAAGAGAGGCTAAATGGAGATTTATTGCAGTGTGGGAAGAGGGAGTTTAGGGAGAGAGGAATGAGGATAAATTGAAGGCGAGAAAGACAGTGATGTTGAAAGTAAGAGGAGGAGGAAATGAAATATTAGAGTGGGGATCAAGACTTGAAGCAGTGATCAGTTTTTAAATCACTAGCTTGGAGTTTGTGTTCGGGGCGGGAAATGTTATTACATAGAATTGAATAGTAGAATAGAAAAGTTTAATTACTACATTAAGATGCTATATCCGTTAATGACGTAGAACAGAAATGTTCCTCGAGAAGGTGAAAAATAGTAAATAACGTGTGTATACTACGACCTATACTAACGCATGTTGCGAAGCGTGGGCTTCTAATCGCAAAACTAGAGAAGGAATACAAGCGTGTCAATGAGGGGTTTGAATCATAAAGGGACGTTAACGAGAGGGATGAATGAGAAATGATATATAGCAGAAGAGGAGCTCGGGGGTGAGAGTATTATTGAGTTTTATTGATAAAGTAGGACAGCTCGATGGTACGCGACATATGATGAGATGATGAAGGATAGATACCCGAAGAAGTTCTACAGATGGAGGGCAGATGGAAGACGCAGTGTAAGGTCAACGCAAGACCAGATGGAGGTGATAACTTTGAGGACAGGCCTTGGAGAATGAAGACGTGGATGGGAAGGAGACTGGAAGATGTCAAGAATCTATGAGGACGAACGTGGTGGATGGGGTTTTCGTTCAGAAATAATGACAGCGTTCAGCCTTACAGGAGAGTCGGTGAGATGATGTGATGTATGATTATATAACAAGTATATATAATAATATATTAAATAGTATATATAGTATATATAATATATATAGTATAATATATATATACCGTATATTAATATAATATATATTAAGCTGATGATAAGTATATATGATCTATATAATATTATAAAGTATATATACAATATAAATATAGAATATAATTATATAAGTATATATATATATGTCATATTACTATAAGATGGCATATATATATTTGTTATATATAATTATATTATATATTGGGTAATTATATATATATATATATATATTATATACTATATATATAGTATATATATACTATATAGTATAGGATGTGTGTGTGTGTGTGTGTGTGTGTGTGTGTGTTTTTGTGGTAAAATTTTTTAGAGGTTGAGCTGAATTCATAATTTTCAGACTTTAATTTCTTTCCAATCCTGCTCGAGCCGGAATGCCTTTATTTTCGATAATACCTCTTAATAACTGTAATAATTTCTTCTAGTTATTTGGAAAGATGTTGTAATTAATTTAATACTTTGATATGACATTGTCCTAGTCGCTTCGCACATCACCATTAAATTATAAGAGTTTACTACACAATAAAGCAGATGAAACGAAAAGTACAAAGCGCGTCAATCCAATGCCGTTATTACAGATTTGGCAATTTTTTCACGAATGAAACTACCAGATCATATAAGCAAGTCCACATTAAGCAAGCGATAAATTGATAAGAATAAAAATATCAATTTTGATCTGTGGCAATGCCTAAATAAATCATATTCCTGTAATACATACTACCAACAATGGTTCGTTCATCATAAAGCTTGCGCGATTGCTTGCATATAAATTTACAAATTTTTACTATTAGATGGTGAAGAAGTATCTCCTAAGCAGCTGACAAAGGTGCTTTATTGTTATTTTGCATTGACCTCGTTTTTCTAATTTCTATGCTCGTTTGTGATTAGTTTGAATCTCACTACATTAGATTTGATGACACATTGATGAGTAAATACAACGTAATCATATTCCCTTCTAAAATTATTCTCCAGTTTTCTTCAAACTCATCTTTATACCTTATTGGCAAATCAAGTTATTCTTTGTATGCTGCTGTGTGCCGTGCCTCAAGCATGGTTAATGAGTTCATTCCTTATGAAAAGCGTTCAGAGGAAGCTTTTGCTTACTGACATAACGAATTATCGTTTTCGAACATTGGTCCCCGTTGGACTTCGTTAATCACTAAGTTTAAAATTTATTATCTTTACATTTAGTAAAGATTCTATTTTTAATATTATTCGAACTTGTTTTTGAATTTACAAATTGCTACTTTTCTTTGTCAATATATCCCATTTAAATTTATTTATAATTAAAACTAATATTAATTATAGAGTTGGCCATGGGAATTTGTACATAAGTTATGCTATTGAAAATTCATTTGCCACTATCGCCAAATTCAGAAGTTTTGTCCAACGTCTGATGAACGTTAATACAGACCACAAGGTTTTGTCAGACG
>JABUQX010113264.1:0-7500 GCA_015478945.1 Trachelipus rathkii
TATATAAACATAAACATTCCTGTAACACGTCTCGTGAATCTCGAATTTCCTAAATTTCGATGTTCTATGGCTTAAATCTTTCTCCCTTCTACTTCAATAATCTTGGGCTTCTGCTACTGCTCTCCTAACAGAACAGATTTTCACGCCTTCTTTTGAATTCCTTACTACTTCTCACGAGACTGTTATATCTTCACATCCAAATACTGAGGTCCTCTGTTTAGGGGATTTCAATGTACATAACACTGAATGGTTGGGGTCCTCCCATACTGATTTAGGGGAGAGGAGGCCGAATCATTCAGCATGCTCAACGATCTGAAACAACTAATTAAAGAACCCACACCACATTCCGGATCGTCCTAACCAATTCTTGAAACACTTGACCTATGTTTTCACCACTAGTCCTTCCTCTCTTAAAATACACCACTTTCGCCTCCTATCGGTAAATCTGACCACAACCGTATATCTCTAATTTTAATACTTTCTCTCCTACAGCTCCATCCTGCCCTCAACTCGTTTTTTCTGGCACTTTGATTCGGGCCGATTGGGGGGCCTTGCGTTGCTTTCTACGCTTCAACTATAATTGCGAATGACTTTGCTTTTTCTCTGGTGAGGCTTCGACTCTGCCGATTAAGGTGGGAAGCTGTAATCGTTGAGGGCATGAGCAGGTTCATTCCTTCTTCGACTAATCTTCTCTCCTCATAATCCATGGTTCGATTCGTTGCTTGTTCTCTGGCCATTCAGGCTGAGACAGTGCGTATCGGCGGAAAGTAGAAAAATTCTCGTTTTCCTATCACTCTTGCTAATTTCCATTACTGCTAGAAATCGTTGCAGGGTATACTTTCGACGAGCAAAGCGGGCTTTCACAAACGAAAGTTGCCGCTAACCTCCTGGTTCTCCTACTGACAAATCTTGCTGGCCTCTTGCCAAAAACATCTCTAACAAACTTCTGTAAATCATCTTTTCCTCCTCTTATTCGCTCTGTTGGGCTCTGTTGCTAATTCTCCAACTGAAAAGGCCAAATCTCTCGGCCTGCTATTTCCTCTAACTCAAACCCTGACGATTCTGGATCCTCATCCTCCTCCTTCTCCTCTCAGGTTTGCCTATGCCATGCCTGCTGTGATTACATTCGATTCGGGTGCATGGGCTTTTCCTGAAATCTACGACGTTAGGAAGGCGGGTGGCCCGGATGCCATTCCTCCCGAGTTTTGAGGGAGTTGCTTCCGTGCTATCCCCGCCCCTCGTTCAACTATATTCTCTCTATGTCTCAATACTAACACTTTCCCTCAGTGTTGGAAGCACGCACATGTCCAACCTATTCCGAAAAAAGGAAGCCGCTCTGATCCTTCTAACTATCGCCCTATAGCTCTTACTTGTATTCTATCTAAGATCTTTGAAACTCTTCTCAACTCTCACTCTTAGATCATTCTAGAATCTCATTCACTTCTTTTCGAATCGCCAGGTACGGCTTTCGCGCGCCGAAGTCTTACGGCGATTACTTTCCTATCTTACGATTATGTTTTCCGCCCTTAGGGAATCTACGGGTGAGACTTGCGTGGTGGCGCTTGAACTATCCAAAGCATTGACCGGGTATGGCACGGCGTCGACATATCCAAAGCTCCCCTCCTTTGGGTTTCCTCCTTCTCTTTGCTTACTTATGTCTAGTTTTCTTTCAAATCGCTCAATATCGGCTGTTGTTGATTGGGCGACTTCTTCTTATTTTTCTGTCAATAGTGGTGTTCCTCAGGGTTCTGTCTTATCTCCCTACTTTAGTTCCTACTTTCATTGATGATCTTCTCACCTGCACAAATCTAACTCTATTCACTCATATGCCGATGACCCGACCTTCATTCTTTCAACTCATTTCAATTCTTCCTCCCTCTCTTACTTCTAGAATTGCCTCTCGTCTTAATCTTTCCGATTCTATTCTCGCTTGATCTGGGGATAGAATTTCCGGTGGTCGTCTTGAACCTTGTGAAATTTCAATCTTTAAAAACTCAACTTCTACAAATTCTCCCCTCTAAGCACCTTCTACTTGTCCTATCTCTTTCGACGTTCTCTCGTCTCTCCTTTGACAATATAAAAACTTTCTTGGCCTTAACATAAACAAAAAAAAGTCTTGAAAACCTCACATCACAACGGTTGCTAGGCGGCCTCAAAGAAACTGGGAGTTCTGTTTAGACTGCGAGACTTTTTTCCTCTTCACATACTCCAGTTATACAAGGGCCTCATCCGCACTTGTATGGAGTACTGTGCTCTCATATCTTGCGGGGGGCTCAGGTTCACCCGGCTTGGATAGGGTCGAGTCAAAGGCAAAAAGGACTTATAAACTGTCCTGTTCTTTCTAGTTCACTTGACCCTCTATCTTGCGCGCGATGTTGGTGCTTTATCTCTTTTCTATAGGTATCGCAGCGGCAAGTGCTCGAGGGAACTTTCCACTCGCGTGCCACCCCCTTTAAGACGCCCCTCGTAACACAAGGGGTGCTGTGTCGGCACATGAGTTTTGGTTGATATCAGAAACTCCAGACTAGTTCGCTGCGGTGCTCCTTCTTTCCTGCCACCTCTATTCTTTGGAATTCTCTCTTCCATGTTCTGTGTTTCCTACTCAATTTAATCTCCCTCACTTTAAAAAGCCCACGTATGTGCTCATCTGCGTAATTTGCGTTAGTTGAATTAATTTTTTGTTTTTTTTAACACCCCCTCCTTGAATAGGGCTTTGCCCGTGAGCGGCGGTGATAACTGTAAAAAAAAAAAAAAAAAAAAAATTATATTGCAAGAGGGAACTAGGTCTATCTTGAAAGGAAGGAATTTAGCTTTTAAAACAAATAAATATTTTCACTCTGAACTAAGTATTGCCAAACGTACGATGCATAAAAATAAAATTGTAAGATGAAAAACTGGGGTTTTAGGAGATATTATATTAGGATTCAATAAACCAGCGACAATGCATTTTTATAACATAGGTCTTAGGCTAACTTAAATACTATATAAACAATAATTTTTTTTATAAAATATGATACAAAAATGCTAAAAAAATAAATATTATATCATTCAGTATTACATTTTAATGATAAAACAATGAGAAAATATATTTAATACAAATTAAAATAAAAGTTGATTTTACTTTTACATAAATCGATGAAAACTCTTATTCCTAAACAACTGTATTCTTTAATTTGGTTAGAGAAAATGTAATATGTTTTATGGGCAACTACCCCTACATATCACTTCGCCCCTAGAATTGGAGCTTATTTTTACACTAAAATTTATATTCTAAAATCACTAAATATTATTTAAATGTAATCAATTTGAAACACTATTATTATTATTAAATTGAAAGCGGAAATGAACTATTGGTTCTGTTGCTCAGTAGATGAGTTGGTCATCATGGGAGGCGAATCATCAACCGACTGAGGAACCATCTGTGAAGACGAATTACCAGCCGTTAAAGGAACCATCTGCGAAGGCGAATTAAGCCCGGTCCACACTAGCGGACTTGAGGAACAACTTGTCCGCGGACTTGTCCGTACGGACAAGTCCACGGACAAGTTTGCAAGTGTGGACGGGGAAAGTTGTACAACTTTTTCGATTTGGACAAGTCCGTCGTCTTTTAAAAGTTGATGCGGAGGAGCTTCGTCTTTGACTTGTCCGCGGACAAGTCCGAGTGTGTGGACGAGGCACACGGACTTGTTGTACGACTTATGACTCATCTTCTTCAGATATTATTATTATTATTATTATTATTATTATTATTATTATTATTATTATTATATATATATATATATATATATTATATATATATATATATATATAATTTAAATAGACATGCAAAATATTATTTAATATATATATATAATATATATTATATATATATATATATATATAAATATATATATATATATATATATATATGGTCAGCATCCCGAAGAGTTCAGGCATGTAACTAGAAAACTATAACAGGTACACGAAAATAAATATCATTTTATTAATCAGGAGACATTTTTACCCCAGAAAAAAAAAAATAAAATAAAAAAATAACGCTTTTTAAAAAATTAAAATTGTTAAAAATGTTGAAAAAATTAGTTTTTTGAGAATTCGAAGATGCCGCTTACTCCGAGTGAGCAAGCAAAGGTGCCAAATGTTGAATTTTTTTTTAAAAACTAAAGAATACCCACGGATAAACAAGAACGATGGATAGAGTCGGGGTTTCTCGGCCTACCGGGGGACGACGGGGGAAGTCCCCCCCTCTGTCCCTCCGTCGGCTCGAACCCCCTAAAAAGGATATAAAAAGAAAAAATATCATTTTCTTCAAATCGTACGCGTTAAAATAAAATGGTATTTGGCACCTTTTGCTCTCTGAGAACTAATGCAGGTTTCAAGGTCAATCAAAGCGTTCAATGCCAGGTGTAAGATTTTAATAATATTTCAGGTGTTATTAATAAATATTAGAATAAAATAATTTTTTTTAAGTTTCTTCGATGAAATTACTTGCTGAAATCAAAAATGTTATTTATTTTCCTGTAGATGTTATAGTTTTCTAGTTAAATGCCTGAACTCTTCGGGATGCTGACATATTATATATATAATATATATAATATAATATAAATATATATATATATATATATATATATATAATATATATATATATATATATATATATATATATATAATATAATTTATATATATATATATTATATATATATATATAGATATATATATATTATAATATATATATATCTATAATATTTATAAGGTGTACTTATATTATATATTATATATATATATATATATATATATATATATATATATATATATATTATATATATATAGTATATATATATATATATATATATATTATATATATATATATATATATATATATATATATATATATATATATATATATAAGTCATATATGCGTGTGTGTCTGAAGCGAATTCAGACCTTAAATTAAATCAATTCAATTTAAAAACTGATTTATTATCTATGGTGGTGATATGAAAATTAAAATTTGCATGGCGTGGTTGACAACTGCTTCGGTCTGGAGAGCAGGACTAACCTCGTTTTTATAGAGAAGGTGTTGGCAGGACTACGTTTCCACCGATGACACATTTTCATTATTTTAAATATATTATGAATTGCCACCGTTGGTTTTTCAAGGTCAGTGTTGCCGTACCGCGCTACTTTGTGCACAATTGGCATCTTTTCGAAATCATGCGCTGCTAAAATTTAAGCTTCTCTCTCTCTCTCTCTCTTCTCTCTCTCTCTCTCTCTTCTCTCTTCTATAATAAATAGTATATATATATATAGATATATATAATATTTATAATATATTATATATATAATATTATATATATAATTATATATATATATATATATATATATATATACAGGCTGCGGAGCCGGAGCCGAGCCGGAGGCCGGGAGCCGGAGCCGTGGCAGCCGCAAGGGTTCGGGTGGAGCCGGAGCCGGAGGCAAATTTTTTGAGGGACTGGAGCACGGAGCCGGAGCCCGGAGGCGAAAATTTTTGGGGGATCTGGAAGCCGGACCGGAGTCGGAGCGGAAATGTTTAGGGGACCTGGAGCCGGAGCCGGAGTCGGAGCCGCAAAAAAAGAGGCTGCTCCGCTCCGCCAAATACGAAAATTAAGTAAATTGATTAATTTATTTACTACAAGTGTTATATATTATGACTATAGTAGATATATATATATATATATATATATATATATTAATATAATATATATATATATATATAATATATAATATATATATATATATACTATATATATAATATATATATATATATATATTTTCCAGAAATTTGATTATGTCATATTTATTATTCAATAATAAAAAAGGTTCAGTACTTCTATAGATAACTTTAATCAATTAAGTTTAATATCCTTAGAAAAAAATCATGTCAACTAAACCAAATCGAAAACACCTCATGTATTTGAATATATTACTCACTCTGATGATAAATAAAAATACTTTCATTGTCAATATGAAAATAGTTAAACACAGTGATGGAAACAGTCAGTCGTATCATGCACAAAAAGAGTTTACCAAACCACCAGTTACTCATTGGGGTCACAATACATCTATTGGATCCTTTAAATTAATGCGACATTTAAAAAACGCTTATCATCCAGACATTGCTGCAATTGTTAAGAAGAAAGGTGAAGCTAAAGGTAATCAGGATAAAACCTTTAATTTCAAAAAACTCAGACTAAAATGGAAACTTTTTCAGTTGCCAAAAACTTATTCTGTATATGTCAAGTAAAAAATTCAAAATACAATTGATTATAATGGTTGTTAAAGATAGAGACCCATTAGTTTTCTTTGCATAACCAGGATAGTGACCCATTAGTTTTCTTTGCATAACCAGGATTTAAAGCACTGTGTGGAGACATGGCTTAGAAACTAGAAGTCCCTTTGGACTGGAAAAATATTTGTAAATTAGTTCTAGAAGAAAAAATAAACAAAAAAATAAGCTTAAAAATTGCATAAAGGGACGCTTTGTGCATTTAAAAATGATACTTTTACACTGGGCAAAGCTAAATTATTTTGTCAATAATTTTATATATGTGTACGAAAATAAAAACAATATTCTAAACGTTAGCAAGTAAAAAGAAAAAAAAAATAATCAACATTTCAGCGAATATATTCAAGAAACTTGTTACTGACATTTAAAAGAATTCGAAATAACAAGAGACAAGTAATTAGCTTAGTTACGGATACGCATCAAACATGAGAGGAATTATTTTAAACTTTAGGATGAATCTAAAATATGATTTTTATTCTTTTAGGTAAAAAAAATAATGCAAATAATATTACTTAACTCTACTGTTGCTCGAAGATTATATGCCTATTAAAAATTTAGGAAAAGCCACTGATTCCTTTCTACTATTCTTTAAAAGTTCTTATTTTCTAAAAAATATTTTCAAAGCTTTTAATTCAAGTTAATAAAGATGTCCTTAAACAAACATTTAATTTCATCATACCCTCAAAATTTTGTATCAGAATTAATGATTTCATGACTGTAAATGGAGAAGGAATTTATACAAGGGGTCGGAGCCGAGCCGAGCGGAGTCGGAGCCGAACAATTTTAAAATGCCGGAGCCGGAGCCGGAGTCAGAGCCGCGAATTTTAAAAATGCTGGAGCCGAGCCGGATTCGGAGCCGGTAATTTAAAATCTTAGCCGGAGCCGGGAGTCGAGCCGGTAATTTTAAAATGCTGGATCCGGGAGCCGGAGTCGGGAGCCGGAAAAAAATTGCCGGCTCCGCAGCCCTGTTTTATAGTTTATATTATATATAGAATATATATATATAGTATATTATATATATATTTATATATGCGTATATAATATATATATATATATATATATTATATATTATTTAATATATATATTATATATATATATATATATTAGATTGAAATATAGGCCTTATTATAATTTTTATGAATAGCCATTGTGAAGAAAATATAATAATAGTTCCATAT
>JABUQX010113264.1:25000-35000 GCA_015478945.1 Trachelipus rathkii
TATATATAATATATATATATAAAATATATAATATTATATATATAATATATATTATATATATATATTATATATATATATATATATATATATATTATATATATATATATAATATATAATATATATTAATATGACAGTGATGAAGGGTGATAGTAATGTTGTGGGTTTGATTATGTAAGAAGAAATAGGTAAATGAGATAGAGATTGAGTGAGAAACGAATGGGTTAGGGAGAAAGTTGAAGAATGATTAATATCAGTGATAGATGAATACTAGTGAAATGATCAATATTAAGGGTGAAAGTGTGATGACTGGACATAGAAAGTATGTAACATAACGTTTTTGGAGGTTATAGTTCGAAGATTGAAGAAGAGCATTGATAGTACCAGTGTTTAAGGTAGAATGACAAAGGGGGACTGTAGAAACTTCATGGGTATTAGTTTATTGAGGTCTATAGGAAGATAAATGCCGGTAGTTTCGGTTGAAGCAGTGTTCGGATACTGATGCGTGACGCTTGTAAGAACACCAATCCCACAAGCTCCACAGGAACCCTCTCACTCTTCACGGATAAAAGAGTATGCTCATATGGTTACATTTAGAAATGGTAAAAAGTTGTGAAGAACATATTTTTGCATTGAACTCACCGAGTAGAAAATGAGAGAGAAGAGAGAGAGAGAGAAGAGAGACGAGAGAGAGAGAGAGAAGATAGAGAGAGAGAGAGAGAGAGAGAGAGAGAGGAGAGAAGAGAGCAGAGAAGAGAGAGAGAGAGAGAGACGAAGAAATAGAGAGGAGAGAGAGAGAAGAGTAGAGAGAGAGATTTATTTAGGTTTAATATACCTTGCAGCAGGAGTATGCAGGAATTAATAGAGAAGCCTCTGTGTCAGGTGTAATGGATGATATAGGTGCTAGTGGCTAGAATTTTGAAAGGAATTATAAATATGTTATAGTTTTAACATGTAATAAGAATTAATGAAGTGGAGAGTTTTATGGCTTAAAATTAATCGAAGATTGAGGCAGGGATATGTTATGTCTAAACCTGGATATTTAATTTGTAGATGGTTGTGTGATAAAGAATTTAAGATAGGGGTGGCAAATAGATATTGTTTATTGCTAAATAAAGATATGGAAAGATAATTGAGGAATACCTTTGCTTGATTCTACGAAAGTGAATTTGTTTTTGTTTTGGTGAATCTGAAAAAAGCTTTGAGAGATTAAAGTAGAATAGTAGGGCAGCGGTGTGTAACAAAGGAGAAGTGTCGAAAGTAAATGTAGAAAAAGAACAAGGTAATGGCGTTAGTGAGGATACGATGTTTGAAACGCTGAAATTCATGTTGAGATATTGGCAAGTGGAACAAAAAAATGAATTTAAATATTTAGATTTTGGGGAAAAAAATGGCTCGATGATGCTCGAGTGTACTAATAGTGCTGAGAGGTAGGAATAATATATATATACTTATTATATATATAATATAATATAGTAAGTTAATTTATAGTATATCTATAATTAATATATATATTTATATATATATATATATTTAAAATATATATTATAATATATATGTATATATGTACCTACTGAGCCACCGCAGAGTAATTTTGGCCGAGCTCGGAGAGCCGGGCCGGAGAATGAAAAATTTAATTCCGGCCGGAGGCCGGAGTCTCCGCCGGAGAATGAAATTTCCATTTATATTTACCTTCTATATATAATATAATATAATAGTATATAATATATATATATACTAGATAATAAGTATATATATATATATATTATATATATATATATTAATAATATTTATTTTTTTAAAAATAATATTAGTTATATATGAAGGATTGACTTAAACATGCAATTATCATGCACCTTCCTCGTACGGATCCTAAGTAGTAACTATCTAGAGAAGTTACACTCCTTGAAGAGGGCTAAACCTGTGAGGTGTGAACTACTTGTGCGCTACTGGTAATACATTACTATCAGAGGAAACAAAGAATTTCAAAAATATTTTTACGCACAAATTTTGACTGAAGCATCTTGAAAAGTAACTTAAACGCAACACTTTTTGAAGTTTAAAAACAAATACTGAACTTTAAGGAGAAAGTAACGAAAAGAAAAGAAAACATGATATACAGACAACCAATGATGATCATGATCATCCCAATTCACAACTTCTACCTTTTTAAAAAATAGATTCCTTCACTCTCGCGTTTTTAAATAACTCTTAAATACAGATTTCTTCAGCATGGTTAGTTCAAAGCACAGAAATTTCATTTCAAAATTGGAAAAGAATGCATGTGGACAATCTGTCATTTTTCTTGTTGAAGACATTTGTCTTAAGAGATTATAGAATCACGTATGTTCTACAATATAATATCTAAGTCAAGGAGGTTACTTCTTTTCTCAGAAGAGATTATCAAACAAAATAATAGAAAGGGTAAAGAGCAAAATAACACTTCAGCTGCAAGAAATTCAAGTAATATCATTAACATCAGATATTTGGACTTGCTCATATAACGATGAAAGCTTTTTAAGTATGTCAGGGCATTGGATTGATAAGTTTTCAAAGGAGGAGTGGAACATTACAAATCGAGTCAGTTAGTGTTCCGACTCAGCAGAGAATAATGTCTAAAAGTGAGAAATACTTAAAGTTCTGGGATTTAAAGAAAGAAATATTCCATGTTGTCCTAACAGAATTAATGCACCTAACGTTACAAAAGGTAATGAGAGCGACAGGTGTTATAAATTAGACATGTTTTATTCATTCCATGCTAGTAATACATGATGCTTTATTTTCTTAAAATCAACTAAAGATCTACTTATTCAAGCAGCAGATCGTTGGACATTTTTAGTAGATCACCATTGCTACAACTAGTTTACTGAATATTTCAAAAATCTATAAAATTTGCTATTACACATAGCTTATCAAAGATGTGAAACAAGATGGAATTCATCATATTATATGCTGAAAGGATCATAGAGCATAAAATTGCAATTACTATATTAATTCTTCAAATCGAAAAACAATCTAGTATCTTAAGTTGCAAATCACTGGAGCTAATGGAAGATATAATTAGATGCTACAGGACCATTTGATTTGGAATTTAACTAAAACAGCGAGTGATTGATGCTGTAGATTTATTCTTGTTGTAAGTAGCTAGTAGTTAATGGCATTGCAAAAAGTATTTACAAATAGCTCATGGAAGAATACGCGGTCTGTAAAACTATGAAAGATGAACTTATAAATTCTGTTACCTGAACGTTTTGGTACCATTAAAGAAAAGAAACTTTATGTACTTGCAATAGTTCTAAATCCACAATACAAATTAGCTCCCTTTGATATATTGATCAAAATAAAATAAAATTTATTCTCAAAGAAGAAGTAAAACTTTTCATAAAAGCTAAAAAATATTACATTAAGTTCATATTCTGATGAACAAATGATGATCACAATGATCAGTCTCATACAGATTCACATGAAGAATCTGAAAATGAAACGGAAGATATTGAGAAGGAAACACATTCAATTTACTGAAGTGCTTAGGGGGGGGGGGGGGGGGGGGGGGGGGGGGGGAGGGGGGGGTGGGGGGGGGGGGGGGGGGGGTGATGAATATGCTACAAGAAAAATCGTCAGAAAAAGAAATGAAAATATCAGGATACAATGAACAATCTTTGAAAGCTGAATAAGAGAAGAAAAAATTAAAATGCAAACGTAGAAGCAGCAGTGAGAGAAAACAACATGAATTAGAAAATACTATTTAAACTACCGTGAATATTTAAATATTTTGCAGCACTAATTATGGAACGAAAATCGGATTCTGATTCACTGTTATGGTGGAAAAAAGAAAAGCTTCTTACCTGAATTAGCTAGGAATAGCTAGGAAATATCTCTCTGCTCCACTCAGTTAAGTGTGTTTAGCGAAGAATGTTGATAGCAAGCAGGAAAGTATTTATAGACAAGTAGAAAGGAATCAGTCTTTCTCCAACACTAGCTGATCAGTTCCTGTTTCTTCATCATTTAGAGCATTTGATTTTAAATATTAGAGAATGGTTACTAAATAGTCAATGAATATGCTATTAAACTTTCCTTCGCTTGCTTATGTGTTTTACAATATAATTGAAATTTTCAAGAAATTATATTGATACTCCTATACAGTATTGCTACTGATTGTCACAATGCAACTTTATAATATATTATATAATATATATATATATATATACTAATATATTATAGTATCATATATATATATATATATATATATATATATGATATAACTATATATACTATATATATATATATATTATATATAATCTATAGTTTTCAAATGTTTCGTTTGTTAAATACTTAAAAGCATCATTTAATAATTTAAAGATTAAAGGATATATATCATATTTTTTTAGTCTTTTGGTCAGATATGGCATGTAGTTTAATAAAAGTTCTTTTACCAATTTCTTATACCTATTTCTGTATTGCATTTTTAAAGCTAGATTTATCAAAAGTGTATTTTTTGTTAGGGGTAGTCATTTTGAACATCAAACCCTTTTAAGTTGTTTATCAAAATAATTAGTCAATTAGTAAATGGTGTACTCACCCATTCATATTATTATTATTATATAGTTCTATATTAATGTAATTAGTTTGACTAATATTACAAAATATGCAAAAAAAATATTAAAAATAATTTTTTACACTTTTTGTGTGAATCAGTTCTTTTAAATAAATTTATTTCATAAATGTCTCATTATTACTTTCAATGATTATAACTTTTTATTTTTCAAAACTACCGTTTTAAAAATATAGTACTCCGCGAGAAAGCCGAGACTAGTGTCTCCGCGGAGCTGGAGATTGATAGAATAGCGGCTCCGCAAGCCAGAGCGGAAGCCGAGATCTGTGATCCCCTATTAAATTATATATATATATAATAGTATATATATATATATATATATATATTTATAAATATATTTTATATTTATATATTATAAATATGTAGCTATTTTATAGAATGTATTATACGATAGTTTTAGAAACATATACATAAGTAATTATATTAAATATATAAATACTATATATATTATATATATATTAATATATAATATAGTATACTATAGTATTATATATATATATATATATATAGATATATGTATATATGATATAATATAACTAGTATAATTTACATTGTGTTATGTGTGTACATACATACCTATACATACTATATACTTGGTGTAATTAATATTTAATTGTTACTAATTAATTTAAAAAATAAAAAAAACACTTTCTCATCAATATTAAAGACAGGGTATCAATTTAGGTTTAAAGTTGGAGACATTTCGTGCATATAAAATTATTATACTACTACTTAACAGTATTTTGGGAAAATTATTACATATTTATATTTCATTTATAAATTTCACCATTATCACAATGAACGGGAAGTTCATTTATAAATATTATTCATCTCAGTGAAAATTTGAATATATAAGTTATATAATAGTGTATATATATATTAATAATAATATATATATGTATATATATATATATATATAATATATATTATTATATATTATATATAATATATTATAATATATATATAATATATATAATATATATTCTATATATATATATAAATACGATATATTATATATACGTAATATATATATATAATATATATATATTATATAGTAAGATATATTATATTATATCTATATATGTAATATTTATATAATATTATATATATATATATTATATATAATATATAAATATATATATATCATATATATATATATATATAGTATATATATATTATAGGATATACTGTTTATATATATATATATATATACTAGTAAATATATATAGTATATATAGATATATAATATATATTATATAGTATACTATATATATCTATAAATATATATGTATAATTAAATATATATATATATATAGTATGAATATATAATATATATATTATATATTATATATATTAGTATTATATATTATATATACATAATAGTATAATTATATATATATTATCCAGCATATATATATATAGTATATAATATATAAGTATATATATATATAATATAATATATATACTATTATATATATATACTATATATAATATAATATATTTATATATATAGTAATAAATATAATATATATATATGTAAAAATGAAAGTGATTCAAGGTAAGATTAACATAGTATATTATATAGTATATTAATATATATAATTATATTTATATATATATATATATATATAATAATTATATATATATATATATATTATATATTATATTATTTATAACTCATTCCTAAAAATACTATAAATAATCAATGAATTCTTTATGATAAAATTATAATTAGATATAATTAATGATAATTATTTTCAAATAACAATTAAAAATAAATAAATCTCAGTCTTTAGAAATGTAGTTTACTCAGTTCCTCCATGTCAACGGTTGCAATATAATATGCTGGAAGACCTGGAATAAAGCTCATTTTAGTCGAGTTCCATAAATATGCATATTTCATTTCCTGTTCATCCTATACCCGAGAGCCATTGGTCACCCTTGCGTATGCAGCTAAGCTATTAATCCGGTATATTATTAATGAAAATATATGAAAATCAATCAAAGATGTTGTTATATTCATTACACTGTATATATAGTATATATTTATTTATTATTATTATAGTATATATATCATTATATATCATATCATATATACATATATATATTATATATAGATATATATTAATATAAGGTATTTATATTAAATAGATATTTATAAGATATATATTATTTGTATAGTTGTATATATATATTATATATAGTGATAATATAGTATTATATATATATATATATATTATATATATATTATATAGTATAGTATATATATATTATATATATATATACTATATTATTTATAGTATATTATATATATATATATATGTATAATATATACGGTATACTATATTATATAGATGTATAATATATATGTATATATAGTATATATTATATATATATAATATTATAATATATATATATAGTATTGTATATATTATTATATAGTAATAGTATATATATGATCATATAGATTAAAACCCAAGAACAACAAATTAAACAAACATTATTGAAGACAAGAAACTAAGTGTTTCAAGTTTGAACCTTTCTAAGACATATTGGGAAAGGACGGAGTGGTTCCGCCAAGCACTTTACTTGGTTTTATTGATATATATTATACTATTATACTATATATATACTATATATTATATATATAGTATATACTATATAATATATATATATATATATATAATATAGTAATATATTATATATAAATACTATATTATATATATATATAGTATGTATATATATATATATATAATATATAGTATAATATATATAATATATATATATTATATATATATATATATATATATATCTATATAATATATAACTATATGGTGTGTGTAAAATATATTAATATATTACTATATATATATATAGCATATTAAGTATATAGTATATATTATAATATATATATATATTATATATATATATAGTAGTATTAGGTGCTTTTGAGCTCTACATCTATATAGATAGCTCATCTTAATTATAGTTACTATTATTATTATATGTAATGAATATCGTTTGAGCGCTATCGATATTAGGGCGTAAGATAATTTATATACATATATATATATATATATATTATGTATATATATATAATTATAATTATATATATATATATATATAACTATAATATATATATATATATGTATATTTATATATATAGTTATATTCTATATATATATATATTATATATATATTATATATATATATAATATTATAAGTTAGTACGTATAGTATATATATATATAGTATAATATATTATATATAGGTATATGTAGATACTATATGTTATTTAATATATATATATATATATATATTATAATACGTAGTATAAATATATATATATAGTAATATATATATTATATTTATATATATATATATATATAATATACTATATATTATATAGTAATTATTTATTAATTAAATATATATATATATATAATATATATATATATATATATATAGTATATTATATATATTATTATTATATAATGTATATTGTAATATATATATATATATATTAGTAGTATATATATAATATATAGATATATATTATATAGTTATATATTATATATATATATATAATATATAGTTATATATATATATAATATATATATATATAGGTAATATATATATATATAGGTATATATACTAGTATATATGTAGTATATATATATTATATATATATATATATATATACTATATATATTATGTATATAATATAATATATATATATATATATATAAATATATATATATATATATAATATATATATATATATATATATAATTATATAATATATATATTAATATACTATACTATATATATAATATAATATGTGTATAATATATATATATATATATATATCTATATAATAATAATAATAATATAATATCTATATTATATTATATAAATAAGTATATATATATATATATATATACTATATGTAGCAGGTTCGTGGCGTTTTTTGCGATATCAGTTATATTAATAAAACTGGATAATATATCATTAATAAAGTATGATCAATATATTCACATCAAACAAATATCACTTTACACTTTTCGGCACTTGAATCAGTCGAAACTGAACAAGTCTTTGAACGTAAACTTGATCAGATCCAAAAATATGCATGCAGAAAAAGAATCCAAAGGCTAAGGAATTCAAACGTATGCCGGACGAATGGGCTTAAACTCATGCTGTAAAGATATTTGAAAAAAAAAATATTATATAAAATATTTCTGTCTTGAGTAATTGATGAATTTTATTTATATTTTAAATAAACTTTTATATGTATTATGTTGAATTATTGTAATTATTATTTGTTTTATTGTAATTTGTTTTGCAGTTTATTTTTATAAAAATATCCTCAAGTGATCCATTTATAATTAGTTATTTTTTTATTTAAATTTCACAGGTTTAACTTTTATATCAGTGATTATGTTTTGTCTGTTTTCTTTTCCTTTTTTTGGTAGATAGTAAAGAATCTGGAAAATCATGGGCTGCACATGGACGCTCACTTTTATTAGAAACGTTGCATTAACATAATACAATTCTCTAAGATATGAAAGTTTTTTTGCTTGCTTGATGTACATATAAATACATAACATATAATAATAATATATATATATAAATAAATGATAAGAAAAATATATATTCGATGAATAATGAGTTTTTGCTTTTCTGATAGATACTAATGAATAACAATGGTAACTTGATGGACAGAGTGAGTGTGTGACAGGATTAAAGCATCATATTCACTTTCCTGAATAAATCTGTTCTGAGTTAAACTATCTTTATATTCATGATTTTATTCTTAACAGAGTTTTAACTCTAAAACGCATATCTGTCTAGAGCCGTTTATATAATTGTAGAAATGTTTAATTTTCTACTCAGTATTCCTAATGTCTCGTGGATAATTCTTGAGAGAGAGAGAGAGGGAGAGATGAGGAGGAGAGAGAAGAGAGATGAGAGAGAGATGAATGAGAGATGAGGAGAGAGATGAAAAGAGAGAGAGAGATGAGAGAGAGTAGAAGAGAGAGAGAGAGAGAGAGAGAAGAAGAGAGAGAAGAAGAGAGAGAGAAAGAGGAGAGAAAAAGGGAGAGATGGAGAGAAAGAGAGAGGAGAGAGAGAGAGAAGAGAGAAGAGAGAGAGAGAGAGAGAGAGAGAGAGAGAGAGAGAGCGAGATGAGAGAGAGAGAGACAGACAAGACAGACAGAGAGAGAGAAAGAGAAGAGAGAGAGAAGAGAGAGAAGAGAGAGAAGAGAGAGTGATGATAGAGAGAGAGAGAGAGAAGAGAGAGAGAGAGGATGAGAGAGATTTCTTCCAATCAGGATAAAAAGATTGGCAAAAGTACTGGAGTAGAGTTTTCAATTTCTCATTTCGAAAATT
>JABUQX010113264.1:40000-42500 GCA_015478945.1 Trachelipus rathkii
ATTATTATATTATTGATTATTATTATAATTATATTTATTTTTATTATTAATTATTATTATATTATTTTATTATTATTATTATTATTATTATTATTATTATTATTATTATTATTATTATTATTATTATTATTATTATTATTATTATTATTATTATTATTATTATTATTATATTATTATTATTATTATTATTATAAAAATTCATGAATTATTTAAAATTTTGACTTTTACAAAAGCAAAAAAAAAAGATAAAAAGCGGATAAAAAAATTGTCCTTCAAATAAGCATTTAGTGTTTACTGAAGTCCAATCTTTGAATCTGCTGAAGATTTTGTTGGAATGTTTTGAGAGAGGAGAGAGAGAGAGAAGGAGAGAGAAGAGAGAGGAGAGAGAGAGAGAGAGAGAGAGAGAGAGAGTCCAAATTTGTCACATTCGCCAGCAGAAACTATTTGAAGTATTCAGAATAAGAGATTTGTAAAATAATTTAAGCTTTATGTTCATCGATAGATTTTTTGACCTTCTATCTCTGAGCGACGTGACGTTGGCGCACTATCTCTTTTCTATAGGTAGGTACTACAACGGCAGATTCTCAGGGGAATTGGCCTCTTGCAGTCCAAATCCATTGCGTCGGCCACGTTGCACAAGGGGTGCTTTTGCTCTTGCTGAATTTTGAGTGTGGCAATGAAAACTCCAAGACTTGTTCGCTGTGGTGCCGTCCTTCTTTCCAGCCACTCTGTCGTGGAACTCCTTGCCATCTTTTGTTTTTTCAGCTGTTTTTAATTATCCTCTTCTTAAAGTCCACGTCTCCAATCACCTGAGAGATTTTCGTCAAGCTTGGGCTCTGGGTGGGTTTATATGTATTTTATTTTCTGCCCCAAATTAAAAAGGGCCCTGCCCGTGAGTGATGATAAAAAAAACATCTTTTTCCAAAAGTTTCTTCTTGGATATATATAGATATAATAATTATACTATAGTATTCATTATATAATAATATTTATAATATAATATAATATATATAGTATATTATATGATAATATAATATATAGTAATATATATATTATATAATATAGTATATATAAGTAATATTATAACTATATATATATTATATAAGTATATAGTATAGTATGATACGTATACTTTATCTAATACTATTTATATTATATATATATATAGTATATATATATAACTATATATATTATATATATATAATATATATATTGATATATATATTATATATATATATAGTATTTTGATATACCTTTTCTCTCTCTCTCTCTTCTCTCTCTCTACTCTCTCTCTCTCTCTCTTCTTTATCTGTTCTCTCTCTCAGTCCTCTGCCTCAATCTCTCTCCTCTACTCTCTCTCTTCTCTCTCCTCTTCTCTTTCCTCTCTCTCTCTCTCTCTAATATATAATATATGTATAAATTATATATAATGACTAACGTATGTATAACGTATAATAATAATATAAAGTATATTATATATATATGTAGTATATATATATGTTATATATAGTATATGATAAATATATATATAATATATAAATATATAAGTATATATATAGTATATTTATATATATAGTATATATAGTATATATGCTAAATATAGTTATATAAATAATATATTAAACATAATTCATGAGTATATATATCATATATATATTTTTCATATATATATATAGTTGTATAAAAATTAATATATAAAAAAAATTAATAGTATATATAAAATATATATATATATATATATTATATATATATTATATGATAGATATAAATATTATATGATATATATATAGATTATATTACTATATTATTATAATATATATAATATATATATATATATATATATTATATAATATATATATTATACTATATATAGTATATATATATATATATAATATAATTATATATATATACATATTATAATATATTATATATTAATATATATTATATATATATATAAGTATTAACTAGTTATATTATTATATATATATATAATATATATAACTATATATATGTATATTATAGTATATCTATATATATATATAGTATAAATTATAATATATATATAATGTTATTAGTATTATAGTATAGTGATATTAGATGTAATATATATATATATATATATAAATATTATTATACATTTACTATAGTATAAAAATATATATATATATATATATATATAATATATATATGATATATAAGTATTTTATTATATATATATATACTAGTATACTATATATATATATAGGATATTATATCGTATGTTACTCCAGTAAATATAGTACGGAATATAATACTAATAGACTATATAATAGTATAAATGTAACTATATATATATATGACTATATATATATATATTATATATATATATAATATATATATATATATAAAGTATATATATATATAGTATTATGAGAGAGAGAGAGATATATAAATTTTCTATGTATTGTATTCTTAATATTCCCTGAGTACTTAGCATTAATTTGACTAGAGAATATTTTAA
>JABUQX010113264.1:50000-52500 GCA_015478945.1 Trachelipus rathkii
CCTCCCCTGAGCCTAGAATAGCCCTAATATGGGTGTTCTCCCCTAGGTAATAAAGGGTAATGGCAGGAACGAATGGTGTACATTACAAATCTGCTAGAATGCTTTCCTCACTACGAGTTAGTATTTTTAACACTTATAGCATGGGACAGAATATATATCTAAAGGAGTTACACAGTTGAGACCAGTGCCCGCAAACGTTTCCGAGTCCGAGTCCGCGTCCGCAGGTGAACACCGTCGCGAACCGCCCGCCGCGTGCGCCGCAGGCGACATATTTCCGCCCGCCGCGTGCCCCCGCAGGCGCAATATTTCCGCGTAACCGCCGCCGCGTTTGCGTCCGCAGGGACGCAAAAATTCCCGCGTGAACGAAAAATATGATATCAATGTAAACTATTTAAAAGAATTTCGTTTCAAATATACTATGAGTCATTCATTTTACTACAATTGTTACGAAATTTTTATAAAAAACCATATACTTACTACCTTAAAGCAGTAAATTCAGTAAATCAATAAAGTTGTTATTAACCTAAACCACCTAGGGATTAGTATGCTTTTGTATTTTACTGCTTTACTGCTTTAACTCTCTGCTTTACTGCTTTAACTCATTACATTACATACCTTTAAAGCAGTAAATTCAGTAAATCAATAAGAGGTGTTACCTAACACCAGGGGGTTTAGTATGCTTTTGTTTTACTGCTTTACTGCTTTAAACTCATTTTTACTGGCTTTAACTCATGTTTTTACTGCTTTAACTCATGTTTTACTCCTTTAACTCATATATTTATTAACATTACATACCTAAAGCACGTAAATCAGTAAAATCAATAGAGGTTGTTCCTAGGGGATTAGTAGCTTTTGTTTTTACTGCTTTACTGTTTTAACTTCTGCTTTACTGCTTTAACTTCCTGCTTACTGCTTTAACTTTCTGCTTTACTGCTTTAACCCTTTCTGCTTTACTGCTTTAACTCATATATTTATTAACATTATGTTTTCTTTTATATTTTTGTTTTATTACTTTTTATTTATTATTTCTATTTTTATTTTTGTTTTAATACTTTTTTATTTTTAATTTGTAATGTAAGAATAAAAACACACAGAGTTTCTGTTATATAAACATTTTATTTTAATAAAATTGTACGAAATTTTTTTTAAAAACATGTACTTTACTGCTTTACAGCTTTAATTTAATCTCATTATTCATTATTCACTTAACGAGTATGGATGTGGAGAAATTTACGTTCCGAAGTCCGGCTACATGTCTTGTAGCTGGTCCGACCGGCTACATGTCTTGTAGCTGGGCCGACAGGCTGTGGTAAAACCTTTCTATTATTAAATATTTTAAAGGAAATGGAGATTTTTGAACAAGCACCTGTAAAAATAATATGGTGTTATAATGTTTATCAGGAAAAATTTAAAGAATATAAAGATGTTATTCAATTTTCACGAAGGCATATACGTATATCTAGTTCGCTGGACAATATACCATGGACCACAAAATTTATTGTATTAGATAATTTAATGCACAAATTGAATTTGGAAATAGCAGAAGCGTTCACAGTTTATTCTCACCATCTAAATATCTCTGTGTTTTTCATAACACAGAATATTTTTCATCAAAGCAAGCATATGCGAAGTGTTTCTTTAAACACACAGTATTTACTGTTGTTTGGCCAGAGAAGAGACATGAGTCAAATTAATGTATTGGCAACTCAAATGTTTCCCCTTCAAAGGAAAGAGTTCTTAAAAGTATATAAAGAGGTTACTTCGATCCCCCACGGTTATTTGATGTGTGAACTTCACCCCAAAAACACGCACAGAGTGCTGCTCCGTACCAACATTCTGCCCTATGAGATAGAAACTGTATACATACCTGAATAATGAGTGCTCTAGTTGCAAAGTATTTACCTCTTATAAAAAAATTTAAAAAGTTGAAACCATCTGAAAAACGTAAACTAATTAGTGAGGATGAGAAATTCATCCAGTGTGTATGTGAAGTCTGTTTAAATCTTATAAAAGGAAATGTTCCTTTAAACAGACCTCAGAAGGTAAAGCTACGTCGTTATAGAAACATCATTAATTTTAAAAAACTCTCCCTCAACATTAAAAATTTGAAAAATAAAAAGAAGTTACTACAGAGAGGAGGAGGAGTATTCCTACCATTACTCTTCTCCGTTATAGCTCCCTTGATAACTAAGTGGTTGTCCCCATAATGAAGAAGGTTGCTGTACTTCCATATAATGAGTATGAGAAAATGAAGTATAATAATACAGCAGCTGTACAGAATTCAGTTCCTCAGATTCATCATTCACAACCTCAATATGGCCAGTTATTGCCGCACACTGTGCAAAATCCACAATCACAGTTTCATCATTCACAGCCCCCATACACGCAAATATTACAGCCCAATGCATTGACATTACAACCTCTTTCACATCAGCAGCAACAGTTGCACCAACAGAATCCTTATATTGTGAACGACTCATTATCTTTCCAGCAGCCTCTA
>JABUQX010113264.1:55000-68838 GCA_015478945.1 Trachelipus rathkii
ATGAAAAGGGAACGGATGATGCAGAGTGTAGTAGGAAAGTTGTGAATGGCAGGAAGGTGGCTGGTGCAATTAAATTGTTGGTGGATGTAAAGGGACTAAGTCTTGAGTGCACTAGGGTCTTACATGATTGTATGTTGTTACCTGTTTTATTGTATATTAGTGAAACTATGGTCTGGGAGACCGAAGAAAAGTGGATTGAGTCAGTAAACGAATGTCTGAAGGAGAGAAATGTGAGTTTGGCAGAGGCGAGAAGAATGGGGCATAAAGGATTGTGAATGGCGGGGTTTTGTGAGGGTATGGTTGTGGCCCACCTGGGCCAAGGGATGAACCCTTACACTGACGATATGCCATAGTGAGGGTCTGTCGCGGTCCCGTGAAGCTCTAGGGTGGATTTTCTGACTGCGCCGAGTTCTCACTAATAGGTATAGAGGGGGCGGTAAGGCTGAGCTTTCTTTTCGACTTGTGCCATGTTCTACTTACGCACCTTACCCCCAGTCTTGGGGAAAAAAAGGAAAGATATATATATATTATATATTATAAAAATATATATATATATATATATATATATATATATATATATATAATATATATATATATAATTTCAATATATATATATATATATATATATATATATATATATATAGATATATAATATATATATAAATATTCTATATATATATATATTTATATATATAAAATATATATAATTCTTATTTTTTTTATGGTACATAAATTAAAGAATATATATATTTATTATATATATACTATATATAATATATTATATATATATATATTAATATATATATATATATATATACATATATATATATATATATTATATAAAATATATATATATATATATAATATATATATATATATATATATATATATATATATAAAGGGTGTCTCAAAAGTTATGTTACAGCTGTGTATCACCATACGGGATGTTTAAGTATGAAAATGTGTATGAATATAAGTTCGATTATTTAATTCATTAAGGAGGATGGGATATGTTACGTTGGTGTCTGCGCACGCGCAATACGAAAACCGCGCACAAACATGAGAATGTCGAATGGGATGATATATTTTTATGGCTTCTGTGAAATGCACATAAAAAATGAGGTGGGCTCTTCCTCTTGACATTATTTGATACGGTTGTTCGTTTCCACGCATTGCACCCATAAACAACTAGACGTCCTCCGTAGACATCATGTGCCTACAAAAGCCGAAACGTGTCAATATGAAATATTAGGTTAAATACAATAGTTATATCGTAATAGTGCTTTTTTAAAAATATCGATACAGCTAACAAAGGAATTAAATTAATATAACGAGGTCTCTTCTGGCAGTTGCATTTTTTACACCTGAGGTCAGTTTGTTTTGCTTTAGAAATTTGGATGTTTTGTATTTTAGCGATTGTATTGTGTTTAGGAACATCGTTTTCAAGAATTTGAATAACGGTGGGAGACAGATTGGGGAACTTAAATGCAGGCCTCTTACATGAGTTTGGCGCACTCATCAGGAGGGTATTGGATAGAGGGTCATGGCAGAAAATGCTCTCCAAGCCTTGTATTGCATGAACCAACTTAGTTTCATTGTTAGTTTGGTGAAAACTAGTAATCAGAGTAGCGTTGTTGATGGCATTTTGAACAGGAGATTGGATCAAGCACTGCTTTTGGATTATTTGAGAGGTCGGTAGTATATACAATGTAGGAAAACATGTTGCAGTAACTGCTTGAGTTTTGCTAGAATTGAGGGAAACAGTTTTACTGGAATGGAGTTTTCTCGGTTAACACGCAGAGGCAGGGGGCTGCTGCAATTGTAGCATAAGATTGCCTTTGCCTTGTGGTATATTTGTCTTTGAGCTGGTGAATGGCATCTCTCCTGCTCAATTTTTGCATAGTACATAACTCCAAAACCTCCTGTTCAAACATTTAAGACGGCATTTTAAGGAAGAGGCACTATGGGGTCCTCCACAGTTCTTGCAGTGTGGTGTGTTTTCACAGGGAATATGAAATTCTCTGCAGACTGAGGATATGTCATGCGGGACCCTATAGTATTTTCTAGGATGACCAAACCGTTGGCATTTAAAACAACGTCTGGGTCGGGGAATAAACGTACGAACACTGTAGCTTGTAAACCCAATTTTTACCTTTGAAGGTAGATAAGGGGCACTAAAGGTCAACAGTAAACGAGGATTTGGGGTATCAATCGAATCCCGACGAGGGGGAAATCTATACACGTTTGCAACGGGAAATCTTTTCTGCTGGAGATTCCTTAAATGACTGCAATATCTTCGTTTTTCTGTTCTAAAGTATAAATAGTGCTTTGCAATGTGCTTCTTAATTCATCAGAAGTGGAAATAAGTGGGATGTTTCCGACAGATGTTAAGGATGACAAGATGGAACTTTGATTCCGGGTAGTAGCTTGAATGAGAAAGGGCCCTTTATAAATATTGGAACATGACTTGTGAGAGAGTAAAACCAAGATGAATACTGGCTGAAAATGCATAGCCTAAGATAATGAAGTTCTTTGCTCAGTAAGAGCTTTGAAGGTGGTGGATCGCAATAAGTAATATATCGGGAATGATGATGTCAGCTGGCATTCCAAGAAAGGGAGTAGCATTTGGAGTAAACAATGAGAGCGATTAGGACGGGGAGCATCTTTTCAGGATTTCTCCGACCGTTTGAGCACCTGGGGTGTCAAGGGCATACCAGGAGACGAATCGCTGAGGTTATGGAGAGAGACTTTCAGGTGTAGTAAAAGGAATAAAAGTGGAAACACCTGCTGGCTAGAAGTATGTGGGGTCAGCCTGGGAACCCGCCTGCTGGTAATTGTTGTTGATGTTGCACTCGCCTATGGTTTAATAACTTTTTTTTTTTTGAATAGCGCGAGTTTCTTAAAATTAATAAAAAGTAACCATCAGACTTTCTCCATGAATGATCAATTACTCTCTGACTTCGCCATGAATGAGGCAGTTATTAACAGTAAACAAGTGAAACATAAAAGTAAGATAACAGATCAGGCTGGAAGGGCGTATATTCATAAGGAAGAGTAGTTCTTCTTCCAACAACAGGTCAAGGCCAGAAACCCAGCAAGGGTAGGCTGTGGGTGTGGCTTCGGAAGAACCTCACGGAACTCTACGTCGGTTTACCCCCCGTTTACCGCACGGAACCTACATAACTTGACGTCGAGCCTTAGATTAATACACCAAAACGTGCAGGACAGCCTCCTTGCTGGTAGCTTAAGGTTTGTGGCCTGGACAATGTGGCGACCCGGTCAAAGGCAGAGGCGGTACTGGACCAGTTTTAGCCTCTGTACCCAATCCACGGGGAGAAGTGTGAAGGTAGTTAAGTCTTTATTAAAAGAAGTTACAGCCTCTAAGAAGCACCTGACAGCCCAAGGGGCTATGAAGGGAAAAAAAATAAGAGACCTCTTTGAGAGGCGGAAATTACCGTATGGTACTTAAGGTAATAGGTGGGAATTCAGAAAAATAAGAATGATAAAAAAAATTGATAGAAACTGTGAAACAAAGGGAAAGAAATAATATATTGGAAAGGGGGAATAGAAAGAAAGCACTCTAAAAGAATTCGTAGTTGACAATGCAACATAGCTTAGTGCTGCTTGGGGCAGGAGGACGTGTGAAACGGGATACTGGGGATCCCCAAGTATGGGTCCTTCACTATGCCATGCTTGCAGGTTTTCACCAAAAGCATATACCCGCAACAAATCAATTGACCCCCCCATTACAGGTAATAATATATATAGAGATATTATATAATTATATATAATAATATATATAGATTAATATGAATATATATATATAATATAATATATAATCATAATATATGGTATCATATGTAGTATATATATATATATTATATTATATATTTAATATATATATATACTATATATATATATATAATTATTTTTTTTTTTTTAATTATTTAATTATTTATTAATTATTAATTATTTATTATTATTATTACGTATTATTATTATTGATTATTATTGATTAGTATTTTGATTATTATTATGTGATTATTATTAATTATTATTTATTATGTATCCCCCCGGTTAACGTACCCCACGGGTGGGGGTGGGGGGGCTCAGATAACTTTTCCGAATGGTATATTTAATGGTGTCAACCTTTTTGTTTTTTCGTTGCTTTTCCCCTTTTTTGTGGGTCCCCTCCTTTCCATTTATTTTTGCTTCTATTATTATTATTATTATTTTATTATTATTATTATATTAGTATATTGTTGTTGTTTTTTTCATTATTTAATTTTTCAATCGTTCCCTTTAACCTTCCCTTCCTCAGTTTCTGTCACGTCTCCTCGTTTTCTGTACGTACTGACCCTACGGTATCCCTGATCTCTCGATCTTCTGAGGAGTGCTTCCCATTCCCTGCTTCGCCGCGGGGCTACCTGGTTGTTGTCTCGTGTGGGTCAGGGGCCCATCGTTTGGCCCTCCTTCCTACAGTGGGGTGGAGGACAGGTTAAAAACCGGTTTTGTTGCTTTCCTCCGGCCGCTATTGTGGAGTCCCAACCTTGCCTAACCTGTGAGGAGGCTGTCCTGGCCACTTTTGGCGCATATCTTGGCTTCGGGGCTTAGTTCCGGTGTAAGTGCACGGCTTTTATGGTTCCATCTTTGGGACTGGGACGCGGAGTCCGCGGGGCTTTCCCGAGGCACCACACCCATGGCCCACCACTACGGGAGGTTTGGGGTTTCTAGGGGGAGGTAGGTAGCTTGGGCCTGGTGGTGGGCGCCGGTTGCTGCAGTTACTTCTGCCGGATTATGTTTCTATTCATCATTCGTGTGATTTTTGTGGTGTGTGGCTGGCTGGGTGTGGTGACCGGCGGGTGTTGAATTTGTGTATACTTTATTGCGGTTGCTCGATGTGTTGCAGGAGTATTTTTCATAGGAAGAAAAATCTAAAAGTTTACCGTTTTCCAGAAAGGCGGCAATCACCATCGCGCGGGCCCCAACCCGTCCCTCCGGCTGCCCGTTGTCCCGGCCGGTGTCCGGCATGTCGGCTTTGACGTCGTCGTATCGAAGGAAATGCGTGGGTTGAACTTCACTACCGGGCCCGATCGCCCTCGATTCCGTTCCCGTTTCAGGGAGCTGTGCCCAGTCTAGCCAGGTGAGGCTGTTGATGGCCTCTCAAGAATACCCTTGTCGTCTCCGTCCTTATCGTTTGCCATTCCAGCAGCCGTGCCGTCAGCGGGGTCCATTGCCTAAACAGCAGATAAACCCAACGCCGGACAGATCACGTTCGCGAACCCCCTCCAGGGGGTCCCGGGTCTTGATTCCTACCCGCTTTATTTTATTTACATTCGACGTCTTCTCGTCCACTGACTTATGTGGGTCCAGACATGCCATAGTGACTTCGGTTTTCGCAAGCTGCTATTCAAACTTCAGCTAGCCACAGGGCCGTACACCATGAGGAACGGGCTTCCCTCTTGTTTCGTGGTGCCTCTCGTTACCCGAAGCACGTCCTTGCTTCCTATCCCATCCTGGGGAAGATTCCTGCTCATTTCTAAACCTGAATGGTTGTCCCGCTAACACGTCGCAAAGAGACAACATATCTTCTGATGAGTTGAGTTCCCAGCTACTTTGTCATACCCGACTCATTGACAGGCTCCCCAACCGGGCCTATCGCCGTGACGTTTACTCGGTCCTCCAACCAGCTGTTCACACCGGGGGGCAACAGGTCGACTTCACGACACCTTCTCTGCTGGTTCCGTTTCCTCCACTCTAAGGTAAAACTTCGGTTTACCGATGTCAGCATGTTCGGCACTTATGTGCCCTGTCCCGAGAAAGAATGGTTCATATCCCGTAAATGTTCGGTCACACCCCAGAAATATTGTTTGTCTCCGCAAGACCATCTATCCGACATGTGGCAGTTCTCTCCACCCGAACCTGTGACCAAAAATGATAGATGTTGTCCGTTGACTCCGACGACGAATCAGACACTCCCCGTCAAATTGATGATAACCTTGAGAGGAAATTCTGCAACAATGATCACAAGGAGAAATCGTTTTCACACAAATCTATCCTGGGGAGGGAGAAGCTGGCTCGATCTACACTCTTATCCTATTGTGCGGCAGCGTCCACTCCATCTGCGGTTGCCTCCCGTTCCGTTGCTCATCGCCCCCCGTGCGTTTGTGTCCGGGGCTTGTTCCGCTTTTACGTTCAGACCGTTCGTCCTTCCGGTGCCGGTTCCCGGTTACCTGTTTCGGTCGGTTCTGTGGCTTCTGGACAATTGATCGCTTGCCGCAACTCCCTGGAAATGGTCCGCCGGCACCGGCTACGTCGTTCTGTCGCCGACACCACGACGATCTCTCAGCGCTTCCTCTTCGCTTGTGGGAGGTCCATGCGCTCCCCAAGGGGAGTTCTGATTTTTGCGATAAGTTCCGCTCTCTGAGAGTCGATGGCAATCGTCCAGGTGTGCCTCGTCGAGTCCTACCTGTAACGCTATCCCGGATAAACGCCCTGTCGTCTTGATTGCCGGGGAAAACCCGATCCGCTCTAACGGTGCGAGAGTCCGTCCACGGGTGGATCTTCGCGGGACAGAATGCCGTACTCGCTTGCTTATCGGCCCGCGGACTTCTTGAAGCAGAAGGATCCGTTATGTAGCTGGAGAACCTGTCGTCTGTCCTGCCTAAACGGCTCGCCGCGGTGGAAAACCCGCGTGGCCGATCTCGGACCAGTGTTCCGCACTCTGCCCGTTCTGATAATTTACTGCTTACATCCGCCTATAAAGACCCGCTTCGCCTGTCAGCACTATTCAAGCGATTCGTGAAACCTTTTTCGGATCCACTATTGGACTCTTGGACTACATCCTTCTCCGTGGGGGTGTCGCTGCTGACACATGTCCCACCGAGAGGGGAGTCCGGAGGAGGTATCGATTGACACCTCGCCCGCTCGCAGTCTTTCCTTTCGGGTAGCGTGTCCCCGCTTCGATGGTGTGTATGATGGTGGGTGGCCTGCTGGTGGATGCGGGGATGGAGGAGTCTTCCCTTCCTGCCTTTCCCCCCACCCCCTTTGACTTCGTCCCGTCGACGGAGCCTTACTGGCTCTCCTCGGCCGCGGACCGCTTCCGCGATTTTAACTGCTGACGCCACACACCTCTAATCCGATGTGTCTATCTTTCACTCCCGCCCGACGCCATTCCTCCATTGTCAATCCCTCTCCACGATCTGCCCCAGCCTTTGTTGGGGGCGCCTCTGGCGAAGACGCGTCCCCTTCCCGGCTTGCTAAGAAGCTCTGCAGGTGGTCTGGAGGCGGAGGAGTTCGAAATGTGGAGATGATGACTTGGCGCGCTCTTTGGCGGCCCTCTCCTGATTGTTGGCCCATGGACCCGTCTCCGTAAACAGGGGGATCCACACATATCCGGCTGAGAGCGTGCATTTCTCTCACTCCGGCGGTTTGGAGAGTCAGACCTGTTGGTGGGTGCGTCCGGGCGGTCGCGGGACCTTCCGCCTTAACCTCTGCCAAGACTTGCCACCATCCCAAAACAATCGTGCGACTATTGTCAAGGAGGCGTCCTACCTCTTGATTGTTTCCCGTTGTATGTAGTTTCATTCCAATGGAACTGCCGCGGATACTTTGTAATTACGAAGAGCTGAAGAGATTACTTGGTCGTATCAGCCTTGGGACTGTTTGTTACATGAGTTGCAACTTCGTGGCCGTGACCTTTTACGACCTTCCCGGTACAGGGAGCCCCTTAATTTCCCTGAATCGTGGAACCAGCGACAAAGGTGGGGGGCCAGCGATCCTGCTTCACGAGTCATGTCCCATTTACCTCCATTCCACTCTCTGACTCGCTGCATGCCGTTGCGGGCTCGAATACTCCATCTTGACGACGCGCGCTTACGCTGTGCTCGGTGTACCTGGCGCCAAGCTGAATATACCAAGAAGGACCTCGTCGATTTTTCACGTGTCGCCCACAGCCCATGTATGTCCTCGGGACTTTAACCTTCCGCAGAGCCTTTTCGAATAGAAGGTAAGAATCATATTGGCGAAGAATTGTTGAAAGTATATGTTGCGAGACCCTTTTCTCCCCCCATTGCGGATGTCTCAAACACGGGGCCCTTCCCACCTTTGAACAGTTTTATGTTACAGACACTTACTTCCTTGTGAGCGTCTCGTGGTTCCATCTGCGTCTTAGATCGGTTTTGGGTGGTGGGAAAGGTCGTCTTTCCTCTGTGGTAGGACCACCCCTATGAGTGATACCATCCTTTCCGGCCCCAGTGCCGCAGCTACCACCGATTCTGGCTGAGCGCTATGACGAGGGCAAACTCCGTCTTCCTTTCGATCAGGCCACTTACTTTTCCATCTTACCCTGCAACTAACGTGTTCCCGTCGCCGCGCGGATGCCTTCACTTTACTTCGGAAGTTATCCTTCAGGCTAGGCAACTGGGAGGCATTAAACCCGTTCATTCGGGGACCGAAATCAACAAATCCCCTGTGGACCAGGAGTGTGCTCAGGCTAATACGTGAAAAGCAGTAGTTACGAACTGCATAAACAGACTCCCACACCTTTCAACTTGATTCTGTTTAAGGCTTCGGCGACCCGCTCTCCCGCCGTATTAATCGCCGTACGCGAAAACAGTATTTTCCGCACATGACGCTTCCACCGTTAATTCTTCTCCGCCTGTATCATCAGTCCATAACAAGGTGCGAAAAGATCTCCCGAAACACCATGCTGATCCGCCTATTATCCTCGCTTACGGCCCGCAAACTTCAGATGTCATCTCTGCTCCGGAGTGTGCGGGACGAGATTGCGCTTATCACTTCCGTCCTGGCTACCAGCGACGCTCCCGTTATCTGAACCTTTACGTTCTGGTCGCTTGCGTGGTTTGAATTTTCCTGATTTTTCGTTCCGCTGGAACGGACTCCAGTACAACCGAGCAATTCACCGAGGGCCGAGTTCCCTAGACGGCCCTCAAGCATTTCGCGGGAATGGAGCGCCGGCGCCGGACGGCATCTTCCTTTCAGATGCTTCGACACGCACATCCATCTGCCACCTGCCTTCCTTCTCGGCCTATACAATAGAATATGGGTGGAGGAGGTCTTCCCTCCCTTCTGGTCTACTGCATATAGTGTCCCCATTCCCAAACTGGAAGGGAATCCGACTTCTCCGAAACCATCGCCCAATTTCACTTGACCTCGCTAATAATGTAACGCTCCATGGACGAGATTGGTGCGTTCCCGTCATGCCCACTTGGAAGAACCTCCATGCATTTTGCCGACCTACCAACTTTGGTTTTACGTCGCCATCGCTTCGCTCAGGATCCATCTCCTATACGTGATCACGACATTCGGAGTCTTTTGCTTCCAAACAAAATGACCTGCCGTCTTCTTTGACCTCGGAAACGCGTTATGATAGCACGTGGAGAGTCGGTTGGGTTTTGCGGCAGGCCTCACTCTTTGGGACTAGGGGCAACTTCCATGTCCTTTCAGTTGTTGATGTCGAGACCGGTCGTTTCAGGTCCGTGTGGGACAGCCACGCGTCGAGGTTTTTGTCCTGGACGAAGGAGTGACGCGCGGGCAGTGGGTACTGCGAGCTTGTTGCTTTTCGGCTGATGTTGTCAGACATGGTGTGTGTCGATTCCATCCCGCGTCAGTGCGCGCTCCATCTATGTGACCGATCTTGCCCTGTACATCTCTGGTGCTAAACTTTCCTTGTACGGAACGTCACAACTTCAGCGTTGCCATCGATAGGGTTTCCTTCTGGTGCTCTGCGGTTGGCTTTACATTTTCCACGCTCGAACTACGGGCCGTGCTTTTCCGGAAAAATCATCGTCGTAGGGGTCGCCTACAATTGCCTCCATTACGCCTCTATGGCTCCCACTATCCGCGTGTAGCCGACGGTGAGGTTCCTGGGTCTGTTGCTCGACTGAGCGACCTTACGTACTTCTCATATACTCTACCTCAAGGCTAATTGCCGCAATTCTTTGGATCTCTTACGGCACCTTCACGTACAAGACTTGGAGGTTGCGGACAGAAAAAACCATGCTCCACCTAGTACATCATGCTGGGCGGGCGTAAACTGGACCTGATGGTGGTGCCATTTATTGGAGCAGACCTTCCAGTTGCCGTACCTCCGCTTCTTGCCCCACTTCAGACTGAAGAGTTGAGAATGGCCACGGGGCATTCCGTTCCTCTCGAAGGAAGCCTGGAGGTGGAGCGGGTATGCTGCCTATCCCTGCGGAGAGATCAGCTTCGATTGTGCTCGCTTTCATTCGTCTTCAGTTCCTCTCGTCGGGCCGTTGACACGTATATAGATGAGCAGTGTTGCGTCACAACCCTTTAGTTGGGCCCATTTGCTGTGGGTTGTTACTTCATCTGTTGCTTTCTGCGACCATTCCTCAGCGACGGTCAAGTGCGAACTTTGATTTGATAACCGTCTACTCGTTCACAGTGGATCTCTCCGCCTCCTGTCTGTGCAGTGGATCCAGGTCTTTTCATATTAGGCTTCATTTATACGTTGAGGGTTCCATGTATCTACAGGTACTCAGGTATACACCATAGCGGTTGCACGATGGTTCAAAGACGTGAGGAAGGGTGGGAGCTTCAGCTGGTGTTTCCGGACATCACTGGGATCCATACCTTACCGCCCTATTGTCTGTTTTTTCAGCTGACACTAAATAGCAATGTCCATGGCGGTGAACCAGGATCCAAGTACCTTCGCCCGTGGGTAATTATACCATCTTCGGATACTCGGACGCTCTCCAGTCGTTGCTGACGCGTCACCCGACCCGATTGTTCTGTGCCATTGAAACAGTCCTCTGCTGTGTTGCCAGCGGCCCACCCAACATTGAGTTCTGTTCGGTTCCCCTCCATTGTGGGGTTCCTGGGCAACGACGGGCGATGGGGAGGCCGAAAGGGCGGCTGCACACCAGGGAGTGTCGGGAAGGCCCGTTACCTTCCTCGCTGTGCGCTGGGCCATTCCTGTCAGAATTTCTCCATCCTTTTGCGTCGAGGGCTCCTCTCTGGCGGCTAGTCCATGGTGGGCGGAGAGCTCGTAGGCGCCAACTTGCGAATGCTTCAAACGCCGTCCGTTGCCGTGTCTTTCATCTGTAGAAGGAGTTCGCCGCCTGGAGGTGGTCTGGCTCGATTGCGTCTTCGGTCAACAAGAATCTCACCCCATGGGTTTACTCGTATGTCGCGAGGGGTTCCCCGTGCCTGCCCATTTTGCTTACCTCCAGTGTCCTCTCACTGTCGGCTTATCTCTTTGTGGATTGCGTTCCCATCTCGACTCTTAGAAAATTCTTTCCTGACGTGGTAACTATCCCTCTTCAGCATTCGCCTTCAGCACATCTTATCCGAACTATCTCATTTCGTAGTGATCGCATTTTTGCCATCCTCATTGGACGACTGACATCTGTGTTGATAAGATCTAACCATCTCAAGCCATGTTGCCCTCTGTCGTTTTGTTAGGGATTCCCCCTGTCGTTAGTTGCTAACACGGTCTAGCGCATTCTTGTGTGCAGTGGGGGGATCCCTGTACATCCACTCCAAAAAAAATAAATTATTATGATATTATTATTCATTTTATTATATTATGTATTTTTTTATTATTATATTTGATTATTATGTATTTATTAGTGTATATTATATTGATTATATTAATTTTAGTTATTTTATTATATTATATTGTTAATTATATTATTTTATATTATATTTTCATTATTATTATTATTATATATTATTATTATTAATTATTATTAGTATTATTATGATATTATCTACACCTCCTTTCCACAATTGAAGGGGAGGTGCGTAGCATAGCTCGAAAACGAGAAAATTTGAGAAGAACATGGAAAAGTGAGAACTCTGTCACAGTCAGAAATCCGACCTAGGCTCTTCACGAGATTGCACAACGGACCCTCACTGACGGTATCTCATAAAATGTGGGGTTCACCCTGGGGTTAGGCCCACAGCCATACCCCTCACAAAATCCAGCCGTTCACTGCCTATTTATGGCGCCTATCGGCTGCCTCTGCACAGAAGTGGAGTTCTTACAGAATTAAACTTCACAAGAATTTCAATCTACTTTTTCTTCGGTCTCCCAATGGCTAATTTACAACATACTCACAACTTACATCCGCTTAACCAACGCCACTATCATCCATCCTTTCACGATGACCAAACGCGATCTTCAATGTACTCAGGTTATTCCTCTGGCATTTTGCTTCTTCACAACCACATACACTGCCGGAGAAGGCGGTTATTTCTCATTTTATCAATCTTCTCGGCACCTAGACACGCCCCTTACACGCCTGCCATAAGGATTGTCCGATGCCGACACCTTAGATGTAGTACCTCGTTATTCCAGACCATTAATTTCGAGTGACTATTGCTAATATACAGTCAGATAGGAATCGTTGTATGCAAAGACCCATAGCTCATAAGACATAGTCCCTTGACATCCCCCAAGGATTTAATTTCAGCAGCCACCTTCATTCTACCATTCACAACTTTTTACTACAAGCATTATCCGTTCCCTTTTATCCAACATATATCCTTCATTTTTAAACTCAAGACACTTGTTCCAGTTGTTCACCATCCTAACATAACTTCAACCACTGCAGACTTTCCTTTCACGTCGATACATCACCTTAACTTCTTATCTACATTGACTTTCAAACCCTTCCTTTTACACACTCTTTAAAACCGCTCTAGCAATCCTCTCAAACTTTTCTTATGTCCCCACACCAAATCCAAATTTCAAATCCAAAATCACCAGCGTAACAAATAAACAGAGGCACCCTCTATCGTCTTCCCATTCTCTATCAGTTTTAAGGACCTTCCCCTACGACACCTACTTCTAATTGTTTCATCACTCCATCCGTATACAAATAAAATAGCCAAGAAAACATGCCCAATTTCCATGCCCACTCACTCTTAATTTAAACCAATTATTCTTTCAACTTATTTATTCTTGCACACGCTTCACTAGCACATACATTCAGCAACCTACCATACACACCATATATCACTAACATCTGCCACAGGGATTCACCAATAAATGCTGTCTTACATCTGTTGCAAGTCTATAAAACTAAATACAGTTTCTTCGCATATTTCTCAGATTCATTGTTCGATGCTAAATATGTTGACTGCACTCAGTCTACACTTCGAAATGCATGACCTATTTCAACCAGATCAGCCCCCAGTTAGCTTGCTAACGCAACTCTTTCAGTCAAAGATACCAGCACTATATCTTTCCTACTACACTCGAATTAACTAAATTCCCCTATAAGTTTCTACAGTTTGCCTCATCACCTTACCCTTTAATCAAGAGTGACTACTGAAGTACGCTGAGCCTCAAAATAACCGTACTTCTTCTTACTTCTTTAAATGAAAGAAATGGCAAAAGCAGCAGGTGTAGATTAAATCTCTAAAGACTGGAAAAGGAGAAAAATGGTAGGTGAGATTTGAGGCATTGACCTGGAATATGAAGTGTGATCAAAGCGTATGAGGAGAAATGTATTCTGAAGGATTGTAGGGAGGAAGTATAAGGGTAAGCTTCTAAGGGGAAAATACGTTTATTGCATGGGAAATATATGCTGGTATTGTAGTTGAAAGAGTTCCGTCGGGTGACTGAGGGGCTTGAGATTGTTGAACAACAAGTGGTGGGTGCATTATTAAGTGGGTAGAGGGATGTTGTAGTTCAATTGGTTTACTGATTGAGACAAATGAGGTGAGAAAGAAGAACAAAACTAACTGTATATTTGGTTGTTATGGACTTGCAACAAGCAGCGGTTGATCGGACAGGGATTAATAGGGAATTTCTTGGAATTGATGTTAGATGATATATGGTGGTG
>JABUQX010113265.1:2500-5000 GCA_015478945.1 Trachelipus rathkii
GACTCAATTCACTCTTTCTTCGGTCTTCCAGCCGGTCGATTCCCAGCACACTGAAAACCATACATCCGCATAACCAACCGACAATCATCCACCATTTCCACATGACCAAACCATATCAATGTATTTTTATTTATTTTCTCATTTGCTCCTTTCCTCATACCACGCAACTCCATAATGCGTTCATTGCTTATTTTATCAATTTTTCTCACACATAACACGCCCCTAAGATTGTCATTCTGAAACATTATACTTCAGGTCTATACTTCTTATTCCAGACCAGTTTCACTACAACACATTAACACAGGTGACAACATAACCTCATGTAAAACCCTAGCGCACTCAAGACTTACTCCCATTACATCCACCAAGGATTTAATTGCACCAGCCAACTTCCTACTACACTCTGCATCATCCGTTCCCTTTTCATCCAACATATATTCTAAATATTTAAAATCAAGACACTTGTTCCAGTTGCTCACCTTCCAACATAACTTCACACCAAGGACTGTCCTCACTCATAACCATAACCTTTCTCTTATCTACGTTTACTTTCAAACCCCTCGTTTTACACACCCTGCCAAATTCCTCTACCAATCCTCTCAAACTCTAATCAGATTCGCCACACAAAAAAAATTATCCGCATATAATAGGTAGGGCACCCTTCACTCTCTTGCATACTCTGTCATTCTAATACCTTCCCCTGCTACCCCATCTCTAATTCTTTCATAACACCATCCATATTAAATTGAATGATCAAGGAGACGTAACACATCCCTGCCTCACTCCGCTTTTGATATTAAACCAATCATTATCAAGTCCATTTATTCTTGCACACGGCTCACTATCATCATATATACTTTTAATTCCATTCAGAAGCCTACCACCAACACCATATATCACTAACACCTGGAATAGAGCCTCCCTATTAATCCTATCATACGCCTGCTGCAAATCCATAAAATCTAAATACAATTTATTCCTCTTCTCTTTCATTTTTTCAATCATTTGCTTCAATGTAAAAATTTGATCCACACATCCTCTGCCAATTCTAAACGCACCTTTTTCTTCACCAATCAGTCCCTCAGTCACTCGACGCGCTCTTTCGACCAAAATACCAGTATATATTTTCCCTATAACACTAATAAACTAATTCCCTATAATTTCTACAGCTATCCCCTTATCCCCCTACCCTTATATAAGGGTACTATTACTTCTCTCCTCCAATCCCTCGGAACTATACCCTCCATAAACGCTTTGCTACACAACTTCCAAGTCCACTAAATCACTGTCTCGCCTCCGTTCTTGATCATTTCACCGGTAAATTCATCTATACCTGAAGTGTATCAATATTGTATAACGACTCGTGGGTCCACTTTTCGAGGTGACTTATTCTAACTGAATAATTCAACAAGAAGAGACTGATTCGATATACAATATTAAAACACTTATCAAAAATTACATGTGAACGAATCAAAAACTGAAGCCTTTTTTTTCTAATATCTGAAATAGGAGAGAAGGGGGGCTAAGAGCCATTAGTGGGGTCCTATCGGTTTGTCCAGAAAAGGCGTAATAAAATGACATAACCTACACAAAATTCCTGAGATAACCATTTAACGGAAGGAAGGTTTTCAATTCTCCGCTGTTGATTTATAAAAAAAAAGAATCAAAACAGCCCTAAATTAAACATCGGTAAGACGCCTCCAAAATGGCGCGGAACCTCTAAAATATGAAAGGTAGAGACCCGTCTTAAGGATAGGCCTCGATGAAAGATGTTAAGCTACTCGATACTGCATTGAAAATGATCTCGTAGAATTTCTGATTCGACTCGGGATATAATCAAGGGGGCAGAGTCTACTGTTGAGTGCAGTAATTAAGAATGAATCCTCGCCACTTCCAATCGTTCCTTTTTATACTCGATAGAGAAGATGCGAAAAGAGTTATCGACGAGCAATTAACCAAATAAACCTCATTTTGAATTAATGATGTTATAATAACAAATTTGCTATCAAAAGATAGCAATTTTAAAACTATATAATAAATAAATAAATTTATTGAATAAATCGATATGGATTTGTTAGAAAAATCACTAACAGTTTCAATGGCAGTCTTTGGCAACTTTATCACGTGTTTGATACAGGATACTTTTCTTCCCATAGAATTATATGATAAATATAACTTTTCAATTAAAGATAATTATCAATTTTAACAACAATTAATAGGACCAGTATTCTCTACTGATCAATTTGGTACAAGAATCAAGTCTCTAGCACAATTATGAGGCAAGATATGTTAATACTTCAATATAGAAATATGCAAGGTCAGCCGGGGTCAATACTTGACCTTTCGATTGAAGGAGGTCAATGACATTTATACAAGTAAAAGGTTAGAGTGTTGGGATCAATTTGAAATACTAACCAAGTCTGGCACTCATGGAGCACCTGGTCAACGAAGAGGGAGAAGGAACACCTTCAAATTATGATAATCTTCAAATTGAAGGCCT
>JABUQX010113265.1:7500-12500 GCA_015478945.1 Trachelipus rathkii
GGAGAGGTTGTTTAGTCAAGGCTCTGAGATTCTAAGAGCAAAGAGGGCAACCATGGCATCCAGCAATTTTGAAAAATTTATCTTTATGAAAGGGAATATGACCCTATTCAGAATGCAAGAGGAGAGCGAGGAGGACAAGATCACATATAATTGAATAAGATTAAAATCTTTCTCATTTTTTGTTATATATTTTGCATCTTTCAATTAAAATTTAAAAATAATTCGTCTTTAAAAAAGTTTTCTTATTTTTCTTATTTTTTTTTATCTGCTTGAATTGTGCTAATAAAAGAAAAAAAATTTGCGGACACAGCGCGCTTGCATGCGGACTTTTTTTGAAAAATTGTGCTCTTTTGCGCTTGCGGACTAAGTTTCGGACATGTGCGCTTTGCGCTTGCGGACTAATTTTTTGAAAAATTTTGCGCTTTTTGCGCTTGCGGACAGTTTTCCAATTTGCGCTTTGCGTTTATAAATCGAGAATTTCAAAATTATGCCAGTTTAGCAAAAAAGAAACGCAAGAGATAATATGATTTAAAGAAAAGTTTAATGCCTTTAATTAAGTCTTTGAAACGAGGCATTTGTTTCTCACAAGAAAAAGTAAAAACAAATTTAACAATCTTTTTTTTCTTTATTGTGTTAAGTAAAAATTTTCATTTTTTTTTAAGACGACGAAACTTTACATATAATTTTGTGAAGAATATTTAGGGTTAAAAAAAAAGTGATTAAGGGTAACGATGTCATTTACAACCTTCTATAACAATTACATCTTTTTTTTTTTTTCCTTATGTAAATTAAAGAACTAATTTTAAATTTGTGGAAATTGAACGAATATGAGAAACTTTCTAAGATTTTTAGTGAGCGTAGAATACACCGACGCACACTTTTATATAGTATTCTGTACATATTCTATCAATAACATATAAAATAATATATATATATATATATATATATATATATATATATATATATATATATATATATATATATATATATATATATATATATATATATATATATATATATATATATATATATATATATATATATATATATATATATATATATATATATATATATATATATATATAGGCCCTTTTCTGTTTTAGCCAATGGTCAGTTTTGAATTTTTTTTTGTTTTTTTTTAATATATTGCTACTTTAGGCTACCAACAATGAATTTCAGTGGTAACGGACATGATTCAAAAGTTCGAAGTATTTTTAAATAATTTTTAAAAATCACATTTTTGTTAAATATTGTTTTAAAAATGAAATATCTCGAAAAGTACGACACCTACAGAAAAACCAATTACATATTTGGAATCAGCGTATAAAGCTTATTATAAAAATGAAAAAAACAAAAAACAAAAAAACATTTTTTTCATAAATTAAATATCTCAAAAAGTACGACACTTACAGAAAAACCAATTATATTTAGAATCAGAATATAAATATTAAAAATATGTAAAAAAAAAAAAAAAATAAATAAATAAAAAAAAAAAAAAATTTTAGGGGGGGGCTCGAGCCGACGGGGGACAGAGGGGGACGTTTTCCATACCCCGTAGGGGAGGGGCGGAGGAACCCCCGCGACACCCAAATACCAAAGAGCGGGGGTTCCGGAGACCCTCCCCGGAGGGGGGGAAATAGTCCCCCGGACGGCCGAGAGGCCCCGACTCCTGCCATCTTTGTGGTTTACCCTTGGGGTATTCGCTGGTAAGGAAAATTTTTTTTTAAAGTTACGGATACCGTAAAACGTAACTGGTCCTATATATTTTTTAATCATGTCCGTTACCACTGAAATTCATTGTTGGTATCATATAGTAGAAATATATTAAAAAAAAAAAAAATTCAAAACTGACCATTGTGTAAAACAGAAAAGGTCATATATATATATATATATATATATATATATATATATATATATATATATATATATATATATATATATATATATATATATATATATATATATATATATATATATATATATATATATATATATATATATATATATATATATATATATATATATATATATATATATATATATATATATATATATATATATATATATTATATATATATATATATATATATATATATATATATATATATATATATATATATATATATATATATATATATATATATATATATATATATATATCTATATATATTCTTTCATATATATATTATATATATATATATATATATATTGGTGACGCACCGCGTCTAAGAGTACTCGGAAAATTTTTGCGGACTTGGACTCGAACTCGGCCAAATTTACCTGAGTTCAGTAATACTTAAAAACTTTGCCTGAAATTTGTACAAATTTTATTTTCTTCCAATTTTTTTTTTAATTATAAATTCAACGTGCACAGAACTGAAGAGGGCAATGGCATATGAAACTAACTTGACTTGTTCAACAATCCTATTCTGCTGTACATACAGGTGTATATTATCAAAGGACATTAAGTAAATTAACTTTTCAAAGAAAATTAAAATGAAAAGATTCAGAAAAAGTTTAATCAAGAATATTTTTTATAAATTATAAGTCTCAGAATTTATTAAAATAAATTTACTATAATATTTCTTTGATTACCAAAAATATTATAACCAATAAAAATATGATTTAGATTAGTACTTTATTGGAGCTTCGTCGCATAGTTGAATCACTGGAAATAAAAGGACAATTAAATCTAAGTTTAGCCATTTCTTTTTGTTCTCGTCTACCGCGATCATATATGCTAGGCCAATCTTAAATTAGAGACTGAGGGTTTAACAACTGACTGAAGACTTATTCGATGACTCAAAATGTCTTTAAATAAGTTGGGATCATCTCTGTTATCTACCTCCACAACCATATACATATCGATTGCATGGATTCGAACACATTTCATAAAAATCAAATAAAACTGTGTATGTAGTCAAATTTAAGAGCTTCACACCTTTAAAAATATTTTTAAAAAAGTTTAAATCTATGTAAACTAACGCAACTTAACATAACCTTACTTAACGTATCGTAACCATACTTAACGTAATTTATTTTTATATTTAAAATTTATTTCACTTTTCATTGTTTAAAAAAAACATGCTTTTTCTGTCACCATGCGCGCTCTTGTACATTTTGTTCGATAACGTAAGTTATAAAAAAAAATTGACTTAAGCTTAATTGGAAGCAGATAATGGACAAGAGCCATAAGTTGCAATTCTTTATTATTAATATATTAATTTCAGGGTTTGAAACTTTAAGTAGCAGATATACACAATAGATGAATCCTTTGCTGCAGTATCTACCTCATCATGTAATTTTATTTCCATATGTCCTGGAATTCAAATTAAATGAGTTTATCTGACACTCATACAGGTGTATATTACCAAAGGACATTAAGTAAATTAACTTTTCAAAGAAAGTCAAAATGAAAAGATTCAGAAAAGGTTTAAGCAAGAATATTTTATAAATTATAAGTCTCAGAATTATTAAAATAAATTTACTATAATATTTCTTTGATTACCAAAAATATTGTAACCAATAAAAATATGATTTAGATTAGTACTTTATTGGAGCTTCGTCGCATAGTTGAATCACTGGTAATAAAAGGACAATTAAATCTAAGTTTAGCCATTTCAATTATTATTTCTCGTCTACCGTGATCATATATGCTAGGCCAATCTTAAATTAGGGACTGTGATTTAAAGTAAATGGCATTGAAGTTGCTATTATATAATTTAAGGTGTAACAGCATTTATCTGATTATCTGAGACAAAGTTGTCTTCAGAGAAATTTTTCAATCTACTTATGCAAAAGTCATTTAAAGTAAGAAAAAAAAATTCGAAATTAAATTTAATTAAAAAAAAAATCTCCTGATAAGATCATATTTTAACAACTTGCATTCTCATTTTTTATTATAATTGAATTTTAAGTTTTTGCTGTTGAGAAATCCACTTTCTACAACGGAGAACTTCAACCGTCAGTCTAATTTCATGGCTTGTTTGTGATCAAGGATTGCCTATTGATCAATGAGAGAAGTCAAACACAAATCACTTCTTGACCACACGTTAGGTTTATAAAGGTGCAATAGAACTTCTCCATCTGATTTCCAATTCCTATTTCTCAAATATTTTAAGCGTTCCTTGAGGTCCGAGGAATAATGTAACAATATTTAAAATAGGCGACTTCTTAAGGGTAAGTCAGTATACTGCGGTGCTTACAGATGGAGTTACGTTAGGTTTAAACAGTGCGAGGATAGAAAGGCTTGTAAAAAAGAAATCCTCAAAAATGTCTTTTATTTTTTTTTTTTTTTTAAGGTGAATGTTTCCACGTCGATATCATGTCGCACAGCAATATTATCAGATCCGGGCATATCCATATTCCTAATACATGATTTTAATATTAAGATAACGTAAGTTTGATTCTCCACGACATCAAAATGTTACAAAGTGATTTTTTAGATGTATTTCTTTGTCTTTATGTTTTATGATATTAAGGTATCTTGTGCATACACTTAGACTCGTGATACAGGAACAATCATACATGATTTTAGATTTAGCGGAAGCTAATTGTTCTGCTAACGACTTTCAAAGTTAACGGAAACGCTAATCCGCTTACGAAAAAGTCATCTTCCCTATTAGCAGTTAACTGATTAGCAGAACTATGCCCACCATGAATTACATTCTCCAAGGTTAAACAATTTTATTCTAATGAACAAACATTATTTAGAAACGATACTGTACATTTAGAAAGGACTAATATTCCCCTCTTGATAAAATATTTCAAAACCCCAATATACATAGCAGGAAAACATTTTCCCTGTTAATTAATCAAAAATTTTGAAAAGTCAAATTATCTAGATAAAATAATTGATTTAAGTACAGTTTGATTCATTTGGTGTTCTTTCTTTCCCAAATGAGGGGGTATTTTTAGCTCTCTCTTCGTAATGAAAATCCCATAATTATCCTTAATGACTTTGATAAGCTATTTTGTCTGTAGAGATGTGCTAATATTTC
>JABUQX010113265.1:22500-32500 GCA_015478945.1 Trachelipus rathkii
AATAAAGAAAATTAATAATAATAATAATAATAATAATAATAATAATAATAATAATAATAATAATAATAATAATAATAATAATAATAATAATAATAATAATAATAATAATAATAAATAATGGATGATAGTGCAACGACTGAGTAATTATCACTTATATCAGGAACTAGTAATTAGTGTAAAATAGAATTATAATTCTAAAAGCTATTGCATTTTTATTATATAATTAAATTTAAAATACCATATTTTTTTTTTTTTTAGCAAAAGTTATGACTGGTTTCCAAATTACAAATTTTTTTATTAATAAAAGATTGGTACGTGTGGGTAAACCTAGTAAAAGTTGCCCTAAATAGCGTTTGCATTTCGTCACTTTTAATTTTAATAAGTAAACATTAAATTAATAGCTCCTAACGCGAGCAAGACTTGTCCCTGAGCCTGAGCGAGACAGTGGACGTGGACGCACGACGACGCAGGAGGAAGAGGGAGGAGGGACTCGCTTCAGCGCAGATACAGACGGACGAGACGACCTGGGAGAAACCAAGCCGGAAAAAGAACTCATTTGATGAACGACACAAGGAAGAAAATGATGTGAGATTATAGAGTGAAAACCGTTACAGGGGTTATGATTTTGCGTTAAGGCATCGAATTTAACATTTCGACAATAGAAAAAAAATAAGACAAAAAGAGCCAAAAGACTTTAAAAAGAATAGATAATTAAATAATATATTCATTAAGAGAATATGGAGGGAAATAAAAATGTGAGGCCGGACGGCGAACGTAATTTCGAAGAGGAGTGATTAGTTTTCAGGAAAAAAATATTTGTGCTCCACGATCAGGTACAACAAATACCGTATTGAACGGAATTGGCAACCGTTTGTGGTTTGCATGGTTTTAAACTTTATATAAATGGAAGTAAACTGGTGTCGATGTCATAGTTTTTTCTTTCGGGTACCTTGGGTATTGGGAAGTTTTGTTAATAATGAAAAGTAAAATTTAACCCAAGGAAAGAGAAAATAAGTTATTTTCAATATTTTTACGATATTGGTGAAGCCTCGTAAATTTTTAAATTTCTTTCTTTGTTAATTATCTTATTTTATATTTTAAGTTTTTTTAAACAATGTTTATTTAATTATTAAACTGTATTGGCTTGCTAAAAAAAAAAAATCGTTCAAGATTGTTTAGTTTCAAGAGAATATGATGATTAGAATGTGGAACTGATGGGTAGATATTTAAGAGAGGGTTTATCTGAGATATGAGAGAGAGAGAGAAGCGAGTATGTTAGTGTTTCTACATTAGGAATTACAGAACCTATATAAAGAAGAATTAAATATTTGTCAACCAGTGCATGTTAAATTCAATAAACTAGACTTGCGAGTAGGAAAAGACGAACGAGAGAGAGAGAGAGATGAGTCGAGAGGTAAGCAGAGATAAGAATATCATTATTGTGAGAGTATTAAATTATGGAAACAGATTTCATGTAAAGTAGAGAGATCAGGAAGGAGATATAGAGAGAGAGGTGCCATAGCGGTAGTGTGTGAGCGTAAAAGTTTCTGTGTGGAGGGAGTGCCTGCTCGGGGTTATTAATTAATTATAATTTTTAAACCGACTTATAGTTATTTTTTGTGAATTAAACGTGTAAATTAGAATCTTGGTTGCGGAATTCTACTATACGGTTGCGATAGTGGAGAGCTACTGCCTTGAGCGTCGCGTCCGTGCCGAGGCCTCAGTGGACGGTTAGGATAACAGTATGTATTTTTCGGGTGTTTAACCAGTGCTGCCCGATTAGGTTTAAGGTTAAGATTTCAGTAGCTTATAGTATCATATGGTTATAGATGAGGTGAGTGAAGTCAGGCCAGCAAGGTTCAGAATAGAGTGATTAAATATACAAATTAGGTTTATTTTAGTATTAGTAACTAAAATATGAAGCCTCATAAACTTTAGATAAAAGTATATAGTACGGGAGTATAGTTAAGGATTATATATTAGGTTATTAACCGGTAGGTTGTATTAAGTAGTTAGGTTATATAGGTTAGGTTATATTAGGTTTAGTATTAACAAGTTAAAATTATATTATGGTTATGATGATAGGTTCATATTTAGAATAGGTCAGAATTACTTATATATAGGCTAGGTATATAGGTAGTTATATGTATATATATGATTTATAGTTATTATATTTATTTTATGCATATAATTATAGTGAATAGTATTAATTTTGATTATTAAAAAATAAATAAAAAATTTATTATTTTATTATATATATTTTTTCCATACTTATAATCATACATTTTTGTGCTTAATTATTTTCTTTCATAATTTAATTAATTACTATATTTAAATTATATATATTATATGTAAAATTGTTCATATAGTGGAACATAATAAACAATGAACGAGTATATATACTTAAGTTAAACATGTGAAGATAAATTAACATGAAATATGCTTAATTAACATACAAATGTTGTTTGAAAGTAGGTGGATTTGTTTTTTAATATAATAAAGCTAAAAAATCAAATTAAATGTAAAATGAACAGATAAAGTTGATATTGATTTACATATTAATATATAATTGCGAGTTTCGTTATATGAGCAGTTAATCTGGGAGATATTATGAGAAGGAAAAAATAACACCTCTATTTGGATGTACTCATTCAGACATTCCCCAGGAGGAATTCATGTGATATTTAGAAGTCTTATTTTTAAAAACATCCCCGTGAGGGATGTACAGGATGTCTTAGATAATATATAATATTATTATATATAATATATAGTATTTATATATATTAATATATAATATTTATAATATAATCATTTATATAATAAATGTATATATATATATTATAAATTAATATGTATAAAAATAAATATATATATATAATATATATATATATATATATATTAATATATATATATTATTTATAATTAATAGGTCCTTAAGGTGAAATATATACTATTAGTAAGTGATAACTTTTTTTAAAAAAAAATATAAGTGTATATGATTGAATGTGTATATATATATATTTATCTACTATATAATAATATATTTTATTACCATTATATGATATTATAATGTATATAATTATAATAAAATGTAAAAAGACTTGTTTTTATGCTATGTTTTTGTTCTTCATATATATTAATTTTCTTTTATTTGGTTAATTAACATTATTTTATTATTTATATTTTTATATTTATACTCAAAATTTATGGCAATAAAAGATTTCCGGCTCACAACCAGTTTGTTATATAGTAAAAAAAAATTATTGAGTATATTATAATATTTAAATATATAGATGAATAAATAAATAAAATAAAATCACAAAGTATAATTTGATAGTTTGTTTATTATCATAACACATATATTAACGGATAAAATTATGTAACTGTATATTATACACTTTATATAGTTATAGTAATTAGTAAATAATTTCTTTATATATTTATAACTTATTATGATTATAATAAATAATTCCTAAATTTTAACAGTTATTAATTTAGTTATACCATGCACATAGCATAAAACATAGTAGTAATTGAGATTTTTTAGGGCCATCAATAACAATAATTAAAATATATATATTGATTAACCAGGATCAGAGTAGCGAGAGGAAACATAGGACAGCCCCCAACCTCCAAAGCACCCCCACAGCCCTTCCCCAGTCCTCCGACCTAATATGAAAGAGATTTTACAAATTATTATATACTTTGCGATCTAGTACTTTGAAATGTCTTAAAAGGTGATAGGAAGGGTATGTGGCTTATGAAGAACATCAATTTTTACGCCTATTTTCTGCGAGAGAATCTGTTCTAGTTCACTATGCGATTGGATAAATATAGCCCAATAAACATTGCGTAAAACTCTTTCTCCACTGGAACACTTGGTTTAGGACGTCAGAGCCCAAGGTTTTCTATCCTTTTTGCAAATATTTTTACTTAAGACAATGTGGAGACAGGAAAAATTGAACGGGGAAAAAAGGAAAAAAAAATTTAATTTCTCTAGTACAGAGCACCAATCCATATCTCAAAAAACTACAACAGCTACCGGGAAAAAAGGAAGTACTGATTGCATCTGGAATGTCCATGGTGGCAAGTAAAATATTTGTGCTTAAATTTTTCCGTCAATATCTTGAAACGATATGGTTGAATATACATATAAGAATATACCGTTTAAAACATATGGTAAAGATAAAGATTATTTCAACTTTATATACAAACTACGATATATTTATGCTATGGACTATATTAATGAAATCATACTAAAACAACAGAACTAGAGAGACATTACGATCAGAATATATCACTTTATACCAGTGAGCAATCTCGTAGTGTATATGAAATTACTAATAATCTTGTAGATAGGGAATTCCTTGTAAAAAAGTTATGGTTGGTTCTGTTTAGATTCCGTTATTTTCTTTATGAGATAGAGAATGCTAAAAAAAAAAAAAAAATTTTAAATCTAGACAAAAATTTATGAGCTCTAACACATTATTAGGTTAATTTAATTTTTAGCGTTTTTATAGCAAAATGGAGATGTATGAGGTGCGTTCTAATGCATGTGTAACAAAAACCAAAAACTTGCCTTTTATAACGGGATTCTAAGTAAGTTATAGCAATAGTTATTGTAAAGGCCATTTATATATTCGCACAGATAACTAAAAGCCGTATTTTCTTTACAGCCTAAGTATTTTTTGACATCTTATTCATTCTTTTTATAAAACCTTCTCTAGAATTAAACCACCGGATGTTGCGAATGAGAACAATATACTCGATGCTTTACCACTGAGCCATCCTCCTATCACTAAAAAAATTCAGTCTTGTCCCTTTCACTAAAATATAGAAGTATAAAACCATTAATTTACAGAGCTTTTCACCAGACCTCCAACTTTCATGAACTACATAAAAAAATAACCTTTCTAATCATATATTTCAACTCTAATTCATTTCCCTCTTCACTCTTTGATACGCTAATAAAAAGATTTTTTAAACAAATCATGTGCAACACATGAACCCATATTGTCAGCTTCTAAACAACCCTTCTACATTAAAACATCCCCTATCAATGACTACTAACAACATTAAAAAATGATCTTGGAAAATTTTAACATAATTGTTACATCCTATTGAAATTTATTTTTTATATTTACCCCTATTCTTCAATAAGGTCCCTCCCTAAGCAGCAGAAGATCCTCTTAGCCGATTTTCCCAGCTATAAGATATTCTTGTTGTGGGCCTGAACTAGCACCTATGTTAGTTAGCAACCCTCCTTTAGCCCAAGGCAGATGAGCATAGAAGGCTGTTTGGCAGGACCATAAACTTTTTCACATCTCCACCCCCTTCCAATATTAAGAAATCACAGTCTCACGAAAAATCACCCTATAATTCAAAGCCCACTTTTCATACTTTAATCTGAGACCAAAAATGTAGATGACGATTTAAAAAATTTTGGAACTTCTTGTAACATAAACCACTTTTATCTCTCACTCAACTAATGACGAAGCGGGCCCCATTTCACCTGTATATTTTCTAAGTTTTTACATGGTGTTTAACAATAAGTTTTTGTGATAAGTAATACACACCTTTTAATAAACTCCAAAGGTCACCGCTGCTATTAAAGCCTTCCCTGCTGGTTAATGTATTGGATGTTTAATACTATTGAAAGTAGTCCTGATGATAGGAATGGTCACTCTCCTCGAAAAGCGACACATTCCGTAATTTACGAAAAAAAAAATTTGCAAATTTTTCTTAAAACCAAATCAACCTTTAATATTTAACTGACTCGCTGTCCATGGCTTCAAATTAAGTGCATATATGAAACATTTTTTAAATCAAAACTAATTTATACTATCCTCATCAAGAATATTTAGTTTTACGTCGTATGCTTTTTACTTATTAAAAACACAGATTTATTTAAAAATAGAAAAAGTTTATAAAATATATATATAATCTATATTATATATATATAATATATATATATTAATATATATATATATATATATATTAATGAACTATATATATAATATATATATATAATATATATAATATGTTATATATATATATATAATATATAGACTATATATATAATTATATATATATATATTTTATTATATATCATATATATATATATATAATATATATTATTAATAGTTATATATAATATATATATAATATATATTATATATCATATAAAATAATATATATACTATATATATTAATATATATATAGTAATATATATATATTATATTTATATATATATATTATATATAATTATATATATAATTGATATAGTATATAATATATTATAATAAATTAAGGGTGATATATATATATATATATATATAATATACCATATATATATATTTATTGTTGTTATATAGTTATATAGTTATAATATAAAGCTATTTAAATTGCTTACTTTTGGCCATGTATTGGTGGCCTTGAAAGGCTGAGACATACATGTGTGGGCCTGTACGGAAGCCTCAAGAGCAAGTTCCGTGTAAAGGTTCAACTTTGAATTTTTATATTTCAAGGGCCAGAATGATTTCCTTACTTTCTTAATTTCATTCTCTATTCTTTGTGCTTCCTCTTGCAGTAAGTTTTCGATATTTGCTGGTTTATTATAGTATATAATATATATATATATATATATATACTTTATTATATATAATATATATATATATATAATATATAATATTATATATCATATAATATAATATATATAGTATATATATATATATTATTTATAAAATCTTCCTTAATCCCGCACAGGTGCAGGGTGGTGTTGGTGATTGATAAGGGTTTAAACCCCATGCAAACAACATTCATTGAAAATAAAATTATGATAGTATAGAGGGTTTCGTCCCCTGCTATCAGACGAAGATGATAATCTTCAATATGAACTCGAGCGACCGACTTCGAGACTTGCGCAGCTTCATACACCAATGGGCTCTGTTCACCTTCCTAGCAAGTTTAAATGTTTCAAAAAAAATTTTCTCTTTGTATTAATTATGCGTCATTAAAATAATATATGTAATTAGAGATAATGTTGCCGTAAAAATATTGTTTTTGCTCTTCTTCCATTCTCTAAATTATTTTAAACGGTATTATTAAATATTAATTGTAAAATTTTATAATATTTTTGATAATAGTTTCGATTAGTGTATAAATTTTGTACCAAGTTAATAAAAAAAAGGTTTCATTTTTAAAACCTTAATTTCCGTATTTGAAGTGTTCGGAAGCAAATGTTGTTGGTCCTTCTTGAACTTTTTTATCCTACTCTGTTCCTCATAAGACACTAATATTCTTCCTCGCGAGTCTTTCTTCTTCTGCATGTTTCCTTCTTTTTCGCTTTCCCCTCTGGTTTTACTGCCGTCTTTATCGATGTTGACGTCGAACATTATATCTATTATTATATGTTTATACATACTGAGGAGGGTATATTAGTATTATATTGGTATTAATATATATTATATATATATATATATAAATTATTAATTATATTTACTTTAGTAAATTATAATATAGTCTATATTTATATATAGTATTGTATATTGTGATTTATAACAGTATTTATATATATAGATTATAATATATAAAGTAGCAGGAGACATGAATATATAGAAGATGGCAGTAGTATATTATTCATATATATTTATTGAATATTGATATTTACTAGTCATATATTTTACCTGATTCATTACGTTTCACACTACTATTACTAATATATTCTTATTTAATGGTTAAGTCTTTGATTTTATATTCAGGTGGCATCAAGTTAATTTATGTAGCACTCCTTTCCATACATTAGTAATATACTAATTAGTATATATATATATATATATTATAAGTATAGTATGATATTATACTATATTATATATTATATATATATATAGTATTATATATAATCTTAGTATATCGTATATATAATTATATATAGTCTATTTATATATTTATAATATATATATTATATATATATAATATATTTATATATATATTATATATATATAATATAGTATATATATATATATATATATATATATTAATATATATTAATATTATATATAGGCTATATATATATAATATATATTATAATCTATAATATATATATATAGGTATAATATATATATGGCGCTGACAACTAAAGAACGTTAACCCGCTGAATATCTCGAAAACTAAGATAGGTAACATAGAAAATGATCACAATATGTCGAATCAGCGTATGACTTTAAATTTGTAATGGAAAATGAAAAAAAAATTTAATTTTTTTTTTTTTTATTTTTAATTTTTATATCTCTCAAAAACTACGATAGGTACAGAAAAACTAATACATATGTTTAGAATCATTGCGTATGAAATATGTAGTTATTAGAAGTTGTTTTTTAACCGTAAAGAATGACCTTCAGGGTACCATCTCGCAAAAGATGCAAACGCAGTCGGCGGTCTCTCGGCAAAATTGGCCGGATTTGGGATAAGGACTTATTGAGGTTTGGAATGGGATGTTATAGGGTTTGTGATGGAATGTAATGAGGTGTGGAATGGGATGTTATGGGGTTTGTGATGGGATGTAATGAGGTTTAGGATGGGTTGTAGGGCTGTTTTTACTTTGATATTTTTGAAGTTGGTTAAAGAATTTTGTTACTCCTGACAATGCCTTGGAGCCAAGTTCTATGGCTTTAACTTTTCTTTTTTTAATCTGGATTCTTCAGCTCATGCAGAGTTATTATTTGTTTATTTGTCTTCGTCAGTTGCTTCCTTGTGTTGCTTGAAATTTAATTCCGTACTTTACCTTTTATTTTCTATTGCTCAAGCAAAGTCAGTATTTATTTCAATAGCTTCTTTGCTTCAGTAATAGCTTCTTTGCTTATGTAATATCTTCTTTATTAGCTTATATTTGCTTGCAGCATCTTGTTTCTCTTATATAAAATTTCATATGGCTGTCATATTATATATAGGTAGTGGATTTCCTGTTGTCCCCGTGTTACCCCCGCATTAGGGATAAAGCACTTAAAAGGTATTTATATATAAAATATATATAACTATATATATATAGGTTATATATGAGGATTGATATATATATATATAATATATTATATATATATTATATATATATATATATATATATATATAGATATATATATATATATATTATTATATATATAGATATATATATATCTATAGTATATAATATATAAAACTATATATAAAAAATTAAACAAAAAAGAACTTTTCGTCTATCTGCTGACGGAAACCTCTCAAACCCCTACCCTTGTGAATGAAACCCTGTGCAAACATTTCAAAAAACACTTATTTTTTATGAAAATTCATATTATGGAAACATTTCATTAGACACAAATTAGTCAAACATTATTTAAAACTGAGGACCAATGTAGTTCGGAAATTTTTCCCGTTGGATTCTACACACATAATTAGAGAATCTCAATTGATTTTTCCACGGTTAATCGCTACAACGGATTTCTATTTTCGGATCAGATGCCTTTTTGGATGCGGAATATATTGTTCGTTTTCAATCTCAACTGAAATATATTTGATTTGGGGTGGTACATTAAAAATATTTTACCTATTTATGTGAGTGTTGGTGTATGTATTAATATTTAAATATGCTCAATCAACTAATTTATTAGAAACATCCTTTCAAATAATATTGTGAGTGGTGGAACTGCTTTCACCATGTTTTGAATGTTTTTCTGATTCAGGAATCCGGAGGGGTGGTGTTTCTACATTGAGAATCCCTTTTTGTGGTTTTATTTTTTTCAACTTATTTACTAATAAAGTTTTTCGTAGCGAGGAAAACTTTTTGATTTGCAATCTTGTGTCGAATGTTGTGGATGCTTCTGGTGAGAATTGTGTTGAGTACTGTAAAATGGCTTGGGGGCAAAGAATTTGGGAGTGAGATACCCAATTTGTTTGGTTATAAAACCGTGGGTTCCTGTCTGCTTAGAAAATTTGTCGTATTTGTGATTTAGCGACGTTTTCTTTGAAATA
>JABUQX010113265.1:40000-76468 GCA_015478945.1 Trachelipus rathkii
TATATTATATATATTTATTATATATATAATGTATATATATAGTATATATTATATATATATATTATTATATATATATATTATATTTATATATATATATATTTTAATATATATATATATATAGTATATGTATAGATATATATATATATGACTACAAGCGTAAAGAGAACGCAATTTATATATATATATATAGATATAATTATGATATCTGATTATTATGAATCTCGATCACTTATTTTAGATTATATATTATACTATTATATATATGTAGATTTTAATTTTTTAAATCAAAACTCAGAATAGATATCGATATTCGATATTCGAATCCCGAAAATATATATATACCCTAACATCTCATCGATATGATCTGAAATCGAAGGTCAGCGAAACTTAAGTTTTACCATATTCTTTATATTATTCTTATTTTAATAATGAGAAAGAGTATATTATATTTATATTATTAATTATATATATATATACTATTATTATATATATATTTTTATATTTATATAACGATAAAAAAATTACTTATAACTCACATAAACGGTAAAATATTTCCCTAACGTAATTAAATGACTTTCTATATATTATTACTTCTTTTAAGTTTTTTTTGTTTTGTTTTGTTTCTGAGAGCGGACCTCACCAACAAGGATTCCGCCTCCAGGCAGAAAAACTGCCCTTCAGGCTACCACGAGCTCAGGGCAAGAGTGAACCCACCTGCACGAGAGCTCGTGATACTCTCCAATCCTTAACTAACCTTACCTAATTTATAAATTTATTATATTTATATTCTTTGCGGTAAATGTAAATTTTGTTTTTTTCACTTCATTGAAAATTTCATCTCGTTTTTCCACACAAATTACAGGAAACATCCTACCGAATTATATATAACTATATATTCTATATTTATATTATATATAATTTATATATATATATATATATATATATATTTATATATATATATTAGTATTATATATATAAATATATATATATATATTATTATTTATAATTATATTATATATATATATAATATATAATATCTTTTATTAATATATATATAAATATATATATCTATTTTTATATTTATTATTATTATTAATATAATTTATATTCATATATATATATTTATATATATATTATATATATTATCTATATATATTTATATTTATATATTATATTATAATATATATTATATATATATATATTTTATATATATATATATATGATATATATTAATATATTGCATTCAAGAGGTGTTAAAAACCTGAAAGTCTGAGCGACTCCAAAGGATGAATCAGTTTAGTGAATGATTCAGTTCTGAGTCGTTCGTTGTCAACAATCATCTCTAACTCTTCAGATCATATATACAATATATAATAAATAATTAATATATATTTTAATATATTATAATTATTTATAAATATTATATAATGTATATATCCTATTATATTAATAATTTATATATATATATATTATATATATTTTATATATAATATATAGACAGAAATATTTTTCACCTATTGTATGCATAAAGGTTAGATCACTATGAATGTATATATATTGGAATAAATATATATATTATATAATATAATATATACTTTTATATAATATTTATTATTTTTATTTATTATATATATATATATTATATATATTATATATTATATATATATATATTATATATATATTATTAATCGGTATATATATATATATATAATTATATATATATATATTATATTTTTCTTTTATTACTCCGTATGATATATTATATTTTTGTAATATATATTTTTATTTATAATTTCGAAATTTATAAGCTTGTTATAATGGATGATACTTTCCTTTAGTATTTCAGATTTAAAAATTTTATATTACTATTCAATATAACAGAAAAATAAAGACCTTTCATAGGTGACTTTAATAGGTGGCATATGAAGGTAATTTCCTCATGTCTATGATTATGATAAACAGTTTTCGATCATTATTTTGGAGTAGATTTTGAAATAGAGAATAAGCTTATTTTCATTTTGCTATCCATTTACTCCATGTAGCTTTTTAAATAATGAAAAATAAAATTATTTGTTTATATGTCTAATTCTCTTATTTGAATTCTCTAAAAGCATTTGCCGGATGGTGTACTTCTATTTTTACTAGTGGATACGTGGATGCTCGCCAATGGGCGGCAAGCCATTTTTGTTGTTTACACCTTGGAGCGTCATGAACGGATTTGCCAACATCCGGATATCTTGTAGTTACATCGATTATTCACTATCAAATTTGCTGCGTAAGAAAGAGCAGATACAGATGTACTCTGATACCTCGAATAATATATATATATAATATATATATTATAATATATAATTTATTTATTATTATTTTATTATTTATATATATTAATATATATATAATTTTATTTTATTAATTATCTACTATATATATATATATATATGATATATATTGTATATATATATATATATTATATATATTATATAGTATTATATATATATATTATATAAAATATATATAATATATTAATATATATAATTTATATTATATATTTAATATTAATTATCGGTATATATATATTATATTTATATATTATATATACTAATATTATTATATATATATATATTATATTATACGTATATATATATTATGATATAATATTATATAATTATATATATTAATATATATATATAGTTATATATTTATATATATATGTTGAATATGAACAAGAACTTGATCTATTTTATATTATTGCGAACTCTAGACATATTTTATTGAGTATATATATATATTGTGTGTGTAGTGTGTGTGTCTTGTGTTTTAGTGAGCGTGGTTTAGTGGTAAGTTATTCTTATTTGTATTAAATTCACTGAAATGAATTGGAGAAAACGTAAATCAGTTAAATCAAGGCTGCATTGCCCCGTCCGCAGCGTTTGAAGGTATGCAAGTTAAGAATTGTAAAATAGGCTAAAGGGGTGGGGTGCAGCATGGTTTACCATTGAATTCATCTGTAAATTGAGCATCTATCTGTTAATTCTGGGTTAGATTGAATGACAGGAAAAAGATGAGATTGTTTTGAAAGTCGAGTAACACTAGTTCTCCTCAAATTTTAATTATAAAGAAGAGTGTTGTAGTTTTGATAGTATAGAGAGAGTGATGCACAGTTCGACTGGGAAGAATGAGTTGTGAGGGAATTAGTGAGGAGTGTATGTTGACTCATCAAAAGATTTTTGACAAAATCCTCATCAATGAAGGCGCAAGGAGAGGAGTAACGGAGTGTGGTTCGGGTTATGATTTCTGACTCTATGCTAGAGTCAAACACGCCCAATATTAAAGTGTGCGAGCAACTAGGGTGGTGAGAAGAAGTTCTGAAGGCGTCTTAGAACGCCCATCCTCTGAGAAGATTGATGAGAATAAGGGATAATGTGATTTCTGAAGGCGTCTTAGAACGCCCAACCTTTGAGAAGATTGATGAGAAAGAGGGATAATGTGATTCTTACAATTACGGTCACGAGAAAAGGAAATACAAAGAATATTAAGAGCAGAAGATATTAGCTGCGTGTTTTCAAATAATATATTTTAGCTGTGAGGAAGATTATGAACAACACATTGTTTTTACCCCAACTAGAGACGATCCAAGACCACTCTCGAGCCTAGCATGAGTTAATTGTTGTGGAGTTGGTTGACATTCACATTAGAAGGAATAATGAAAGATGAAGCTGTCAGCATAAGAGACGCAATGACTGATAGGGTGTCATTAATGAACAGTAGAAAGACAGATGGTGAAAGAACAGAACCCTAAGGAACACTATTATTGATATATTTAAAGGATGAACAATAGCCGTCAACAACAGCAGCTATAGGGCTACCGAAAAGGGAGTAAGTGAGAAGAATTCAGAGAGAAGGAGAGATGCCGAAGGTGGAAAATTTGAAAATCGAAGCGTTGTGCCACATCAAAATATTCACCGAAATGCAAAAAAAAAAAGAGAATCAAGAGTCAGAGAAAACTGCAAGAGGATTATCAGTCGAACTTACCTTACGAAAGACATGCTGGCCATCTGAGATAAAATAAGAAGATTTAAGATGCTTCCAAGTCTTCCTCTTTAGGATAGAAAACTTTAGAGAGAGAATAAATATATATATATATATTATATATATTATATATAATATATAATATATATAATATATATATATATAATATATATATTAATATATATATTATAATATATTTATATTATTATTATTTGATATTTCAATATCACATTTATTATATATCTTATTATATATATATCATTATATCTATATATATTATATATATATATTATATATTTATTATTATATATATTTATATATTATATATAATTATTTATATATATATATAGTATAAATTTTCTTTGACCCCCTATTTTATATTATATAAATATATATTTTATTATATATATATAATATATAATATTATAGTATATATTATATATATATATATATATATATATATATTATATAATTAAATTTATTTTCTTATATATAATTAGATATATATATATATATTATATATATATAATTTGGATATATATATTTATAATATAATTAATATAGTTTGATAATATATTTAGATATATATATATATATATATTTGTATTTAATATATTTATATATATTATAACATTAATTTATATATTATATATGTATATTATATATTAATATTAAATATATAATATATATATATATATATATATATTTGATACTATATCTATATTATATTATAATACTAGTATATATATCTAATATACATATAATATATAATATATTATATATTATAGTATATATATATTATAATATTATATATTATCTATATATATATATATATCAATATTATATATATAGTATATATATTTTATTCTAATTTATATATAATATTATAATATATATATATTATATTATATATAATATATAGTATATTATAATATATATATATATACTATATATTATATAATAATATAATTATATATATATTATATTTATATATAGAATTTTTTTTCTTTTTCAGTGAAATTTCTTTGAAGAATTAGAGTTTAAAAATATTTTCTTTATTTTATTTGTTTAAAAAACATATATTCGGACCAGAATTTTCTTCATATTTTTTTTAAAATCTCTCGCATGGGTACATTTGTCATGAAAAGCCATATATAAATATATCTTATATATTATATTAATATATATATATATATTATTATTAATTAATTTATATATATTATAATATTATATATAATATATATATAGTATATTATATATATATATTATTTATAGATGTATATCTATATTATAATGCTATTCAAGCAGGAATCTTTCCTCAAAAGATATTTTAATTGATTTTTGTATTTTTCCACTTTAGAAGGTTAGTTTATTAAATATATTATTTTTATTAAATTTGTATTTATTATTAAGTAATCATATATATTATTATATATATTATATATATTATATATATTTTATTATATATAATATATTACTATAATATTATATTATATATTAATATATAATATATATATATATATATATATATATATTATATATATTTTTATATATTATTATTATTATATATATATATATTTATATATATATATCTTTATTAAATATTATTTATTATATATATATATATATATTTATTATTTTTTTATTTTTTTTTATTTTTTTTTTTTTTTTGCATTTATTCGTCGAAATTTTAGCAAAATTTTTTACATTTTTCCACCATTTAGGGGGTCGATGCCGACGGGGAAGCCCGTGTTCACCGGGAGCGAGAGACCCGACTCTGGCCTCTTTGGGTTTTACCCAATAGAGTAAAAAAAAAAAAATTTACTTCCCTTACAACTTTGTATTAAACTTTTCACTAGCAGGGGCGTGGGGTAATAATGATGAGGGGGGCCGAAGGGCCACCCCGGATGTCAAAATATTATTTCTATATATATAACTATATATATATAGTTTTTATATATTTTTATAGTTATTATATAGTTATATTATAATAAAAATCTATTAGGTAATATATATAATATTATTATTATATATATAATATTATATATTACATATTAAGTTTATATATATATATATATTATTATATATATAATATTATATTATTATATTTATTATATTTATATATTATATATATGTATATATATTAATAATTATATTATATATATATATATATATATAATATATATATATATATATATAAATAAGATATGTCAATTTTTATATATATAATATATATATATTAATATATAATTATAATTATATATATTATTTTATCTATTTTATTAAACTTATATAATATATATATATAATGTTATATTTATATATATAAGATAAATATATATATATATATATATATATTATATATATATATAATTAATATATTTAGTATTATATAGTATATATATATATCAAATATCAATTTAATTATTATAATATATTTATAATTAAATATATACTATATTATATATATATATATATATTATATTATATATATATAGTATAATTTTATATAATATATACATATTTATTATATTATATTATTATATTTTATATTATATATATATATTATATTATTAATATATATTTATATATATATATATTATAATATATAAAATATATATATTTTCTTATTAATATATATTATATAATATATTTAATTATATATCTATATATATATATTATATAATATATATTTATTATATATATATATATATATATATATATATATCTTTATATATATATTATGTAGTATATATATTATATATATATATATTATACAATATATATTATATTCTATATATATATATAGTGCATTTATATATATATATAATATATATACTATATATAGTATATATTATATATATATAATATCTATATATTTATTATGTACTATTTATATTATATTATATTATATATATAATATATATATCTATATATATTATTATTAATATATAATAATATATATAATAGAATTTATTTTTTTACGCTTTTTCCAAGACACAATATTTTACTAAAAGTTTCAAAATATTTTCTTTAATATTCATTTTGTTTAAAAAAATGCTTTCCTAAATGCGAATTTTCTCATATTTTTAAAAAGTTCTCCGCTGGATTAAAATTTATAAAAAGCCTATTTTAAATAATAATTTATATATATTATTAATAATACTTTATATATATATTATATTAATATATATTAATATATATATATTATTTATAATATTATTATATTTTTTATATGTTATTATATATTATTAATTTATATATATTATATAATATAATATACTGCTGAAAATTTATTTCAGCAGGATCTTAAAGGTATTTTTATTGAAATTTTGTATTTTTTCCATTTAGAAGGTATATCTATATTAATCTGATATAGTATAAATTGTATATTTATTATATTAGTCATATATATATATATATCATATATATAATAAACAGTATATATATTATATAATATATATTATATTTATAGTATATTATTATATATATTATAGTTATATTATATGGGCCTGTATTCTACTATATATTATATATATATATATATTATATTATATATATATTATATATATTATTATATATTATTATAATAGTATATATTATTATTTTTATATATATATTATATTATTATTATATATATATATTATTATTATATATTTTATAATAAATATATATATAATATATATATATATTATATTTATTCATATTATATATTTATATATATATATATATATATTATATATTTTATATTATATATTAAATATATTTATTTATAAAATAATATATTTTTTATTATAATAATATATATATATATATATATATAAATAAGATAATAATAAATTATTCATTATATGTATATTATATATATATATATAAGTTATGTTTCTTAAGTTCTGGTCTGACCTTAGATTTCTATTGATATAATCGTACCGATATTCTATCGATATCGTATCGATATCTAATTGATATGATATCAATATCTATCGGCTTTTCGAATATATATATATAATACTATATATTATATTTAATCTCTATGTATATCTATGTATTATTATTATTATATATAAATATATATATAGTATTATATATAATATATATATATATTATATTAAATTTATATATATATTTATTATATATTATATATATGTTGGTAATGTTTAGGTATAGGGAAGTTGAAAATTGGCAACATCGATATTATAATAAGAAGGGCATACGGGTGGTACTGAATCGGGCTCTGCGTATGGGAAATATTATTTTTTTCAGTTTCAACTAGGACGTTGTGCCGGTACCAATGTTTTACTAACTTATTTTCAGCTTTTCGTTACGTACGTTACTTATATATTTTAAGCTAAAATTATTGAGAAAATTTAGGTCAAGTCACTAATTTCTAAGAGAGGCAGGAAAAAAGATCATTTATTGCTTTTTAAGACCATTGCAGTTTCTTAGCAAAGTTACACATAGTGAATATTTGAATTTTTTTTTTCAGGCCGTCAAATGTCACTTGTTGAGAGTAATATTTAAATATATAGATATATATATATATATTATAGTATATATATATATACTATTTAATATATATATATTTATTATAATATTTATATTAATATATATATATATATATATATATTATTATTATATATTATTATATATATATATAATATATTATATAATATACGATATTATATATTATATATAATTATATATAATATAGTTATATATATATATATATTATTATATATTAATTATTTAACTATATATATATATATTAGTTATATTAATAATAATATATATATTATATATATATTATAAATAGTATATTAATATATATTAAATTATATATATCTTATAATATTTAATGTAATATATTATATATCTTAATATTTAATATTATATATATATATATATATATATATTTTTATATATAATATATATATTTTATATATTATATATTTATATATATTTATACATCTATTAATGATATGGCTAGTTTTAGGGTAGCTTTTACGGACAGTTTGATCTAGTAAGTATAGGGCTTACTTTTACGGAACAGTGATTCAAGCGAGCCCTACATAATGGAGTATTTACCCTTTTTCAGGGGGCTGAGCCGATGGGGGCGAAAGGGGGACGTTCATACCCGGCTGGATGATCAGAGGACCCCGCGACAACCGCAAGACCAAAGGCGGGGTTTCCGGAGACCCATCCGGAGGGAGGGTTAGTCCCCCCCGTGTCCACCCTAGAGGCGAAGCCGACTCTGACATGATCGGGGCGGACATACCCGTGGGTATTCGTTTAGTGATATACCCAAATAAAACTAATAAATCCAAAAATGAGTCTTTTTGGACATTTATTCGGCAACATCTTATTCGTACTCTAAAATTCAAAACCATTTGGGACATTTGATTTAAATATATATTATTATAATATATAATATATATATATATATATAGTATATATATATATATATATATATATATATATATATTATATATAGTATATATTATATATATACTTATTATATAGTAATATATATGACCTGACTAAAGCGTAAAGTACGCAACTTTATATATATATATATATACTATATTATATATATTACTATATATATATATATACTATATATATAAAGTAAAAAAAATTATATATAATATATTATATTATTATATATATAATATATATTATAGTATCGATATCGATAGATATCGATATCGATAGATATCAATATCGATAGATATCGATATCGATATATTATCGATATATCGAAATCGAAGGTCTGACAGAAACTTAAGTTTTACCATATATATATATATATATTATATATATTTTATATAATATGATATATATTATAATATTTTTATATATATATATTATATATATATATTATATTATTATTATTATAAAGTCATAAAAATTAACAATTGCGAAGTAATAAGTTTAAATCTTTGTTACCTAACGTAACTTAAATGACTTTACTTACTTATTACTTAACCTAACTTTTTTTTTGTTTTGTTTTGTTTCTGAGAGCGGGCCTCACCAACAAAGGGCATATGCCGTCTCTCCAGGCAGACAAAAAACTGCCCTTCAGGCTACCACGAGCTCAAGGCAAGTGAACCCACCTGCACGAGAGCTCGTGATACTCTCCCTTAACCTAACTAACCTTACCTACATATTATAAATTATTATATTAGTTTCTTTGCGGTAAATGTAAATTTTGTTTTTCCTCTCCATTGAAAATTTCATCCTGTTTTTCCACACAAAAAATTTACAGGAGAAACATCCTACCGAATATATATATAATATATTTTAACTATATATATTTATTATTATAGTATATTTATTATATATATTATATATATTATATATAATTTATTTTCTTAATATATATATTATATATATAATATACTTTGTATATTTGTATATTATATTTATATTATTTATTTTCAATTATTTTATATATTTATATTTATATATATATTATATATAATATATACAGTAATATATTTATTAATTATTATAGTATATATTATATTAAAAGATTTATATATATTATATATCTTATTATTAGATATATCATATATATATTATATATAATATTTATATATTATATTATATATATATATAGTAATATATATAATATATATTATATATATATGCACAAGAGGTGTTAAAAACTGAAAGTTGAGCGACTCCAAAGGAGCTGAATCAGTTTAGTGAATGATTCAGTTCTGAGTCGTTCGCAACAATGGTTAACGACATACCCATCTTCTATAATATAATACTATATATTATATATATATTATATCTATATTTATATATAACATATTTAATATTTGTATATATATATATATATAATATATGAGAGAAATCTGGATTTTTAGTAATATTTGGAAAAATCATATAATTATGATGAGTCGGAACATTTCAAAGTCATATATTTTTGTAAATATATTTATATTATTAATTTATTTCTAAATATATATATTATATATTATATATATATGAATATATATATATCTTACTTTTAGAATTTGTATATAAAATATTTTTTAATTATATGTTTTTGTATTCATATATATGGGTATTATATATATATAACTATATATATATTAATATATATATTATATATTTAATATTATATATATATATACGGTATATATATATAACTATATATATTATACTATATATATATTTATATTAGTTATATTTATTATTTTTTTATATAAATATATTATCATAATATAATATATATATATATATATATTGTAGGCTATAATACGATTGTTATCAATGGATGATACTTTCCTTTAGTATCAGATTTTAAAAATATTTATATTACTAGTTCAAAAACAGAAAAATAAAGACCTTTCATAGGTGACTTATAATAGGTGGCATATGATAGGTAACTTATCCTCAATGTCTATGATTATGATAACACAGTTTTAGCATCATATATTTTTTGGAGTAGATTTTTGAAAAGAAGATAAAGCTTTATTTTCATTTTGCTATCCATTACGTCATGTAGCTATTTATTAAATAATGAATAAATAAATTATTTGATTTATATGTCTCAATTCTCTTATTTGAATTTCTAAAAGCATTTGCCGGACCTGGTGTCTCATTTTTACTAGTAGGATACGTTGGATGCAGCCAATGGGCAGCCATTTTGTTGTTTACACTTGGAGCGTCATTGAACGGATTTGCAACATCCGGATATCTTTGTAGTTACATCGATATTACTTCAAACTTTGCTGGTAAGAAAGAGCAGATACAGATGTACTCTGAATACCTGAATATATATATATATATATATATATATATATATAGTATATAAATATCTATATATACATACTACACTATATAAGTATACTATATATATATTATTATAATATATAGTTATATTAATATATATTTTTATATATAATATATATAATATATACGTATATATTATATATATATATAATATTTAGTTAATTATCTTAATAATTTATACTATATTACTAATTATATGTATAATATATATATGATATAAGTATATATATATATATTATATAATATTTAATTTTTATATTAATTAGTATATATATATTTAATTTATAAATTTATATATTATATGTGTTATATATTATATATATATATTATATATCTTATATAATATATGTTATATTATAAACTATATATTATATATATATATATTATATATAATATAATTCTATATCCTGTGTGTGTGTGTGTGGTGTCGTGTTGTGTGTGTGTTGTGTGTGTGTGTGTCTTGGTGGAAAAGACCATAGGATTAACTAATCCACCTGAATGAATGTGAGAAACACGTAAATCAGTCAAATCAAGGCTGACTTGCCCGATACGCAGCGTTTGAAGGTATGCAAGTTAAAGAATGTACAATAGGTAAAGGAGGGTAGGGTGCACCATGTTTTACCCCAGTGGATTCATGTAACAAGTGAGCAATTGTTATTCTGGGTTCAGAGATAAGGACAGGAAAAAGATGAGATTTGTTTGAAAGTCGAGTAAACGTAGTTCTTAAATTTTAAGTTATTATAAGAAAGTGTTGTGTTTTGTAGTATATAGAGAAGGAGTGATGCAGTTGATGGAAAGAATGAGATAGGAGGAATTAGTTGAGTGAGTTGTAATGTTGACCATCAAAAGATTTTTGACAAAATCATCAATGAATGCAGTCCGGTGGAATGTCACATGACATTCTCAGTTATGCATTTCATGACTCTATGCAGAGTCAACACGCAAATATAAGGGCGAGCACTTAGGGTTGGTGAGAAGAGTTCTGAACGGCGTACTTAGAGACGCCCATTCTCTGAGAAGATTGATGGAGAAGTGGGATAAGTGATTTCTGACGCGTCTTAGAATGCGCCCAATTGAGAGATTTGATGGAGTAAAGAGGGATAATGTGATTTCTTAAATTACGGTCACGAGAAAGCATACAAAGACTATTAAGAGCAGATGATATTGCTGCGGTGTTTTCAAATATATAATTTTAGCGTGAGGAAGATTATGAACAACACATTGTTTTTACCCCAACTAGAGACGATCCAAGACCACTCTCGAGCCTAGCATGAGTTAATTGTTGTGGAGTTGGTTGACATTCACATTAGAAGGAATAATGAAAGATGAAGCTGTCAGCATAAGAGACGCAATGACTGATAGGGTGTCATTAATGAACAGTAGAAAGACAGATGGTGAAAGAACAGAACCCTAAGGAACACTATTATTGATATATTTAAAGGATGAACAATAGCCGTCAACAACAGCAGCTATAGGGCTACCGAAAAGGGAGTAAGTGAGAAGAATTCAGAGAGAAGGAGAGATGCCGAAGGTGGAAAATTTGAAAATCGAAGCGTTGTGCCACATCAAAATATTCACCGAAATGCAAAAAAAAAAAGAGAATCAAGAGTCAGAGAAAACTGCAAGAGGATTATCAGTCGAACTTACCTTACGAAAGACATGCTGGCCATCTGAGATAAAATAAGAAGATTTAAGATGCTTCCAAGTCTTCCTCTTTAGGATAGAAAACTTTAGAGAGAGAATAAGTTAAAGCAATAGGGCGATAGTTGGAGGGTTGAGTGTAATCCCCTGTCTTCGGCGCAGGCGCTAAATGAGAGCAGGATTTCAGCAGGAGCGAAAGGCTGAAGTTGACAGGTAGAGACTAAACAGTTTTTACCAAGGCTGGGTGGTAGCTCGGAAGCACAAGTTTTGGGAATCACAGGAAGTATACCGTCAAGACCATTCTCCTTCTTAATCTTTAGCTCAAATAGAGGAGAAATATCTTTAGAAGGAATAATTATATTAGGCATAAATGAGTCGAATAGAGGTGGATTAAGGGGAACAGCTCTGGAATCTTCTAAAGTGAAATTAAAGGGCAATTGTTAGAGCAAAGAGTTCAGGTTTTACAGAAGATGAAAAAGCAATGCTGACGTGTTAATATACAAGAAGAGGAAAAAAAAGAAGAAGAAAAATTATAGTTAACACTTTTTGTAAACGCCAAAAAGAGAGCAAGGAAGATGAACAAGAAAGATTATTGCATTTTCTACGGTGAAAAGTTTTAGTGTTAAGGAGAATACATTTTTCACGATTCTGGGGTGAAATATTACGATGCATGAGTTACTGGAGTTTAAAGATGAAAATCCCTGAAAGCAGGGTCCCTGAGGCGAATAGCAAGAGAGAAAACAGAGGTAATAAAAGGTTTAATGATTTTAGTTACAGATTTGAAGATGATGGAATGTACACCTCCAGGCGGGAGAATCACCTCTTCTATGGGATATGCACACTCCGAGGGCGTTCTCCTACGGAAACAGTAATCATTCTATGGAAAATACGACAAGTACAAACAATTATCAACAACAAAATGCAAAAAAAAATCTGCTGAAGACTTGAGGAGATATAACGGAATTCTGAGATAATGTGATCGGAGGTTGACCGAGGATGGAAAAAACAAATGAAAGGTACTGGGATGGTATAGACTAGGATTGCGGTGCGTGATGCGCTCATTTTGGTGTGGTGCGTTGTGAGGTGCGGAATGTTGTGCACATTCAAGCATAGAGGTGCGGTGCGGTGCGGTGCGGTGCGATGAGACAAAAAGTGACTTTTGGTTAGGGCACCCCTATCTGCTTACTCTGATGTGGTCCGGTGAGCAAAATTTCGATGCTCGGTCAACCCTAGTAAAGACACTAGACACTTGCTTAGAATGAATGATAAAAAATTGACTAAGAAGGTTTTCATGTCTGAAGTGATAAGCAATAGGGAAAGGCAATCCCAAATGGAGAAGACTCGATCGAATCCAAAACCTGCAGTATTATTAGGAAAGGGTATTTGTATGGATAATGGAAATAGATTGACTCAAGAAAGGGTTACCTGGAGGAGAGTAATACATGGGACGTTTCTTTAAGGGTTTCAAGAACTTGGACAACCAATAACCACTAAAAAATATAAGTAAATTTCTCCCTTAGAAAGAGGTACGTAAACACTTTCATCCTGTCAGTTGGAATCCTTGGAGAAAGGGCCCTGGATTTCCAGGGTCTACTGCAGATACAATTATCTGACCAGGCCTAACGAATGTCGGGAATTTATTCCATTATTGACAAAGCGTCTCACTAAAGTACACATTTACGTCTCAGTGAGACGAAGCTGTCTTGAACCATGGTTCCCTAGCTAGCCGGGCGAGTGTCCTACCTTTGAACTACGAGGTTACTTATAATTACTTTACTTAATCAGATGGGAAGGCCACAATTAATTGAGTTTTTCGGAACTGCAACTATCAGCACGCAGTGATATATATTATATATATATATCATTATATATATATTTATAATGTATTTAATATATATTAATTATATAATATAATATATATATATATATATATATATATATATGGCACAGTCATGGGAATATGTCACACATTTGCCTTTTTTATTTCAATGACCGTACCAGTTGTCATCGGAGCTCTCACTCCTGAAGAAGTAAGTTCATCAAAGCATTTAATTTTAATCATAAAAAAACTAAAATACTATTATTAATAGTAACCTAATTCGTGTTTAATTCCTAAATATTATTAAAACGATTCAATTGTTTTATGGGAGAAGCTCATTCTAACATCGTGAAAGGGAATGAAAATATTTACAGATACTTTTATTGCCCAACATGGTGCTATCTCGGCTTGCTAGGCCTATAATCGATTGCAAAATATCTATAAAGAATATAAGGTATTAATTTATTTTTACAATTTGTAAATTGTAAAATGGTTTCGCCCATTTCTAGGGGCAGTTAAATAAAAAAATATATTTTATGAAACCTCTGCAGAGCTGATAAAAGTAACTTTTTTGATCATTAACTATTTGAGACATTAGACTCTTTTGCAAGAACTTATTCTAAATTCAATTTTTCACTCACTGAATAAATTCATAAATTTCTTAATCTGATATTTCAGATCATCGTTGAATGGAGGACAGTCTTCTGGCTTCTTTTCATAAACTACATTGGGACAGCCTTATTTTACTCCATCTTTTTATCAACTGATCTTCAATCTTGGGATCATGAAAATGATCGAATTGATGAAAACGCAGAGGAAGTAGAAATGAAATCAGCAAACTCTGATTTAAATGAATCAATTAACTCATCGGCGACGCAAGCAGTTTAATTTCTTATGTGATAAGAATGGGCAAATGGATATATAACCTATTGATTATTTTTTGAGCTGGCTTATAAAGGAAGAGAAAATCCTTCCTTTCAAACAATGCTGGCATATTTTTTTTTCTATTTTCTTTTTTTTTCTTAGAGTAACAGAGTTTGACTTCAGTAACAGTTTAAAAATATCACACACATAATAAATAAACTTTCATACCCACTATAGCGTTTACTTACCTTTTGAATGGACTTATAAGCTTTCTTAGCATCTTCTGACAAAACCACCCTACACAGCGAGATAGAAGTTGAGCTTAAGGTAAGGTGGTATTATTCCGACATTTACCAGAATTAATTCCTTTAAATATTGTTCAATTTTTTTCAATATTTTGAAATGTAAATTCAGGACTATCATATGGAAATTATTTACACCTACATGAGAACGAAATAAGTTTTCAAATCCATTTAGAATGAATTAAGAAAATATTGAAACATGCGACAATGTATGCTCATAATGTAGTACTTAATCAAAGTACCTATCTAACTAAATTCATAATTAAAAATATTTAATAAATAACAATGAGTATGTACTTCAAATTTGCATAAATAGTTTCAGCAGCAAAATATTACATATTTACCAAAGAAATTTATTTTTAACATAAATTTATGATAAAGTTAGGACTTTCTAATAATTTTCATCTATTCATTTTTAGATAGTACAGATCTTACTTAAAAATAGTTTGAAAGAAAGAAGTCTCCAGAGTGATTGATCGCCATAGACCTATAATGTGGACAATCTTCTGCTGCATTATTTAAATTTCAAATTAATGAGGCATTGTAACAGGTGGTAAACCCGGAATTGCAAGAAAACACATTTATTGAAGCAAACACCTGCTACCGAACAGTCTAAAAATTATCGTCCGTTTTCAATACTGCACCGATTTTCATAAACTTTGAAAAAATGTACATTTAAAGTATATGATTAATTCTTTAGACAATCATTCTTTAACATAAAGCAGTGTTGATTTATGAAAAGGAATGTAGTAAAAAATGCTACCTGATTAACATCTTGAACAACAAGTTCCTTAGAAAGTTTTACACAATTACTGTTTTCAATGATTTCATTCTCAAAATCTTCAATTTGGTCGGTAGTAGGCTCTTTTGTCGAAGGTGAAAGAATGTGGCACGTATTGTGTCTTCTTAAAAGCTATTTTGTTAGATAAAAAAGACAATATGCGAAGGTTAGTGATACTATATCTCCTATAAGAATTTTATATATGGGTGTTCCTAATACTCTATTCAGACGACAAATGAAATGTCTGCAATTTGAACCAGATTTAAAATTCGGTCGGTGAAATAAAATCCCTCGAGAAAACTAGAAAGTTTATCCATTCTTTTTCAACAATTGCTCAGACATTAGCATTATTATTGCCTTGAATATATTTCTTTAAAATAATTTTTAATTTTCATTCTTAATGATTTATTGGACCACCACTTCACTTTTGTAATAGAATATTAGATTTTATTTCCTGGTTTGTTTTAAGAATTAACTAATACATTCAACGTGTTTTTCCTGTTTTATCTAAAATATATTGAGGGAAACCGTTGTTAATTAAGAGTTTGCTTATAATTTTAATCTCTTTATCAAAGAGGTCCTAATTAGAAGTTATTTTGTGGGCTTATATGAAAAGTTTTTATTTTTTATATTTAATTGGAGAGAGGTGGATATGAATCAAAATTCATATAGGCTTCCTTATCTGTGTTTTTTTACGTAAATATCTTTTTCAACATAGCCATTGCTGTTTATTTTCATTTTTACATCTAAAAAATTCAGATTCCTAGCTTGAGAAATTCAGTAGTAATAATTCATAGCTTTTCTGAAGTTTTTGGATGACAATTTCATATTGCATGAAACTTGCATAATGCGGCGACGTGGATCAACTCCACTGCGTGCGCGGTTAAAACTCTTATTTTCTTATCTAGGATTCCGTTGCAATCTCGATTAATAGCCTTGGGGAGTACTCCTTTCACCATCTCTTTCCCTCTTCTTGTATTGTATGAACAATTCAATATTATTTTTAAATAATAATACCTTAATTGAAAATGTTCACTCACCTCCAAACCTTGATAAAAAAAATTTTGAATTTTTTAAATTGCGCTGAAAAAAAACCCTTTTGAATTTAATTACAATTTGGATTCAAAAAAGGGAGTCTCAATGGCATCACCTCTTGGATCAACATTTACAGATTTTTATATGGCCGAAATAGAAAACAAATCCTCAAAGAAAATCCTCAAAGGGACTAAGTTTTGAGTGCGCTAGGGTTTTGCAATAGGGTAATGTTGTTACTTGTGTTAATGTATAAGTAGTGAAACTATGGTCTGGAATAAGAGGTATAGATCTAAGGTACAAAGTGTTCTGATGGGCAATCTTAGGGGCGTGTTAGGTGTGAGAAGAATTGAAAAAATGAGGAATGAACGCTTAGGGAGTTGGTGTGGTGTGAAGAAATGAGGAGAATAAACAAGAGTACATTGAGATGGTTTGGTCATATGGAGAGGATGGATGATAGTCGGTTGGTTAAGCGGATGCAATGTGGTGAGTGTGTTGGGAGTCGACCCGGCTGGAGACCGAAAGAAAAAGTGGATGAGTCAGCAAAGGAATGCCTGAAAGAGTGGAATGTGAGTTTGGCAGAGGCGAGAAGAAAGGTGCATAATAGGAGTGATTGGCGGAGTTTTGTGATGGGGTGTGGTTGTGGACTTTGCCGGGTGGATGAACTTCACATTGACGAGGTGCCAAAGTGAGGGGCCGTTGCAGTCTCGTAAAACTTTAGGGTGGATTTTTCTGACTGCGACGAGTTCTCATTTGGGGTATAAAGGGGATGTTAAAGGAGGATTTTCTTTTCGACTTGCGTCACGTTCTTCTCCTACTTTTCTGTTCCGTGTGTATGCTTGCGTAACTCACCCCCAATCTGTGGATAGAGGAAGAATGGTTATATATGGTTATATATATAGCTATATATATATTATATATATAAATATATTAATATATATATATATATATATATATACTTATATATAATATATATATAGTATATTATATATATATTATATATAATATATATAATGGCAGGGTATGTTTGTGTGCTACAAATGTTGGACATGAAGAGGCCATCTGTAGATAACGTTCATCAAATGTAATAGAAATTGTTCCAACTCCAACTTAGTCAAAGCTCAGAATTTTATACAACAGAATTATCAGCAATTCAACAACTGGTGGGGATTGTTAAATTGAAATTTTACATCCGGAATCTTAAGAAAAGTTTTAGTTTGATTTTTATATTCTTTTAAACATTTATTTAAATATTTTAGGATTTTAGTTTTTGTGTTTCTTTTAATTAACATGGATAACGTAAAGTTTAATTTTAGGTTTTAACTAAATATCCCAAGTTTATCTGCATCACCTTGGATACTTTTTAATTTTTTCTACATTAGTTTTAGTTATACTGTTAGTACATTTTTTTTTTGTGTGTGGTGTGTGTGTGTGTTGTGTGTGTGTGTGTGTGTGTGTGTGTGTGTGTGTGTGTGTGGGTGTGGATTGAGTAAACGTGTAAATATTTAAACTATTAGAGCTTGTGTGGCGTTTGTTTTGCGAGCGGCTGATCGAATGACAGGTCGAAGTAGATGTGGGGGTGGGAGCAGGCGGGTTTTCTATTGACTTTGCTTAACGTTCGTGCCCTGCGTGCTAATCAGGAATCTGTGGAATATCAACGCTCTCTAACTCTCACCTAACTTTTATTATTGTCTTGCAGACCCAATCTGGCCGGGATTCTTTTTTCAAATAAACTTCATATCTCTAAATATAACTTTTTCTATAATTTCGTCTAAATGGGTGGTGTCCCTGTGCTCTATATAAACATAAACACGTCCTGTAACACGTCTTAGAATCTTGAAATCTCCTAATTTCGATGTTTCTGTGGCTAAAAATCTTTCTCCCTATTACATCATTATCTTGTGTTTCTGCTTCTGCTCTCCCTAATGGAACAGATTTTCACGTTTTTTTTTTTTTGACCTATGCTACTAACTGTCCCTGAGACTGCTGTCCTTCTCCATCCAAAATGCTGAAGATTCCTCTATTTAGGGGATTTCAACGTACACCACACTGAGTGGTTGGGCTCCTCTCACAATGATGCAGGCGGGGAGGAGGCCAAAACATTCAGTATTCTCAACGATCTGGAACAGTTAATTAAGAACCTACACATATTCCAGATCGTCCTAACCAATTCTTGAATACGCTTGACTTATGTTTCACGACTACTCCTTCTCGTTTTAAATACACCATTCTCCTCCTACTCGGTAATCTGACGCCAATCTTGTAGCTTAATTATAACATTTTTTCTCCAGCAGCTCCACCGATGCCCAAAACGTAAATTTCTGGCACTTTAATCCGGCTAATTGGGGTGAATTGCGTTGTTTTTTTGCTAACTACCCTGGAATGAATCCTGCTTTGACCTGTGGGATGTCTTCGGTAACCGCTGAAAAGGTGGGGGCCGTAATCAACCGATGGATGAGCAGGTTCGTTCTATCTCAACTAAATCTTTTTCTCCCCAAATCGCATGGTCGATTGGAGCTTGTTCTCGCGCCATTAAGGAGAGAGACATTGCGTATCAGGCATGAAAAAACTCCTCATTCTCCTAATTACTCTACTTAATTTTCATTCTGTCTCGAATCGTTGCAGGGATACTTTTCGACAGGCTAAGCGCACTTTCACTAAAGAAGTGCGACAACCTTCTTGCTCTCCTACAGGATAAACATTTCTGCCCTTTGCCAAAAACATCTCTAACAGCTTTTTGTAAATCTGCCTTTCGTCCCCTTTTCGCTCTTACGGTTCTGTTGCTAACTCTCCTTCTCAAAAGGCAATCTCTTCGCCCTCCTTTTTTTCATCTAATTCTACGCTGGACGATTCTGGCATCCGTCCTCCTACTCCTTCTCCTCTAAGGTTTACAATGACTTTTCCTCGGATTACAAATGATCGTGTAAATGGATCCTGAGATAAATGAACGTCAGGAAGGCTAGTGGCCTCGGATGCCATTTCTGCCCCGTTTTTGATGGACATGTGCTTCTGAAGCTGGACCTGTCCTCTTCAACCTACTGCCCCATGTCTTAATACTTATACTTCTCCTCAGTGTGGATAGCGCGCACATGTCGCAACAACCGATCTGCAAAGAAAGATAGCCACTATGATCTTTCTAACTACCACGCTATCGCTCTCACTTGTAATTTGTCAAAAATCTTCGGAACTATCTATAACTTTGATCTTTAGATCATCTTTAGACCCATTCCTTCATTCAGATCATCAAGTATGGCTTTCGCGCTCGAGTCAACTGGTGACATACTTTCCTAATGCTAACCTGATTTATGGTCCTTCTGCCTAGTAGGGACATGGGAGTTTTGCATGTCGGGATTCACATATCCAATGTTTTTAATCTCGTTTGGCATACAATGCAACTTTCTAATCTTCTTTCCATTGGGTTCCTTCTTCTCGTTATTTACTCTTGTCTAGTTTTCATTTCGATCGCTCTATATCAGCACGCTCGTTGATGGGAGCGACCTCCTTCCTCTTCCCTGTTAAGTGGTGTGTCGCAAGGTTCCGTTCCTATCTCAACTTCTATTCCTACTTTTCCATCAACGATTCTCCGCAGCTGTACTTCAACTCTGTTCACGTCTTATGCCGGTGACTCAACGCCTCCTCTTCCTACTGCACTCAATCTGCTTCCATCTTTTGCTTGCTAGAGTTGCCTCTCGTCCTTCAGTTTCCAATTTTATCCTTGTCGATCTGGATTTGATTTCCCGGTGGGGTCACCGGCAACCTTGTCAATAATTCAACTCTTAAAAAGCTCAACTTGCTTACATCTCATCTCAAGACCGCTCCCAACTTTCCTTTCCTTCGGCGGCCTCTAAACGTCTCTCTCTGTGAAATAAGAAACAGAAACATTCTTGGTCTTAACAAAAACAATAATTCTTGGTCTTGGAAACCTCATATTTCAATGGTTGCTAAAGGTGGCCTCAAAGAAACTGGGAGTTCTGTTTCAGGTTGCGAGAATTTTTCCTCTGCCCAGCTGCTCCAGTTATATAAGGGCCTTAATTGCCCTTGTTTGGAGTACTGCTGTTCTCACAATTTGGGGGGGTCCGCTCCACCCTTCTATTGGATAGGGTGAGTCGAAAGTAAGAGACTAATAAACTGCCCCTACTTTTCAAACTCTCTTGACCTCTATCTCTGCGACGTGACGTTGGCTCACTATCTCTTTTCTATAGGTTTTACTAACAACGGTAGATGCTCAGGCGAGTTGCCGCTCGTTTTTCCCACACCTCCATTGCGTCGCTCTCGCAATACAAGGGGTGCCATGCTCTCGCATGAATTTTGCGTGAGTTCGAAACATCCCAGACGTTGTTCATTGTGGTTGCCTCTTTCTTGCCAGCTAATTTGTTCTGTGGAATTCCTTGCTCTTCTGTTTTTCCACTGTATTAAATCTCCTCTCTGTAAAGCCAACACGTAAAACAATCAAATAAAAATTTGCCTTAGGCTGGGGGAATTGGATATGGTTTTCCTTGTTTTATTTTCTGTACCTTCTTGAAAGGGCTCGCCTTGAGTTATATTATATTATAGTATATTATATATTATATATATATATATATACTATATATATATATATATCTATATATATAATATATATATATATATATTATTATAACTATATATATTATATATATATAAATTATATATATATATATATATATATATTATATATATAAATATATAGATATATATATATAATATATATATAATATATATATATATATAATATATATATATGACTATTAATATATATATTATAATATATATATTATATATATATATATATATATATATATATATATTATATATATATATATATATACTCAGGGGCTAAACATAGGGTAGGTAGGGTAGGTAGCTCTACCCAATATTTCTGAGTCTTTTTAATAAAAAAAATTGGTAAACTTAATTAATAATTATTAAAATTTATATGAAAAGTGAAAACAAGAAACCTAATTTTAATAAAAAAAAAAAAAACAAAAAAAAAACAACTACTTTAGTAATAACGGTTATAATAATTAATTAATTTGGAAAATTTCGGCTCCTACCCTATTCCTAGGAGTGAATTTCTTTGTTATCGGCGTACGTAAGAATTTAATTTCTCCTATAGTATTATAATGGTCCAGCCAGCAAACCTACCCGGTCCTGCAGACGTAAAAAGAAAACATCGTACACCCACACACACACACACCACACACACACGATATATATATTATATATATATATATATAATATATATTATATATATCATATATAGTATATATATATATATATATATATAATATATATATATATATAAGAAACAAGTTTTATATACAAGTCAAATTTTAGCAGTTATCGTTTTTAAATTTGAAATCAGGCTTTCTTATTAAAAATTTATTTTTTATTACATTACTTAAGTGATATTTATCTTTGTATAATTAAAAAAATTAAAAAGTGCATAAATGGAAGTAGATAGAGTTTTTTTTTATTGAAAAATAGCTTTAAAACCTTATCTAAGGAACTAAAACTTAATTTTAAAAAAATCATTTAAGGCCTACGTTTCTTCTTTATTAACAGATAAAGTCAATGTTCAGAGAAGATTCCCTCTTGTTTATTATTTTATTATTATTATTATTATTATTATTATTATTATTATTATTATTATTATTATTATTTATATTATTATTTTAATTATTATTATATTATTATTATTATTATTATAATTATAATAAATATTAATAATTAATATATAATTATATATAGTTAATAATAATTATGAATTAATTATAATAATTATATATAATTAATAAATATAAAAAGAATTTCGCCTGATTTTTTTTTATGTAATAATAAAAATTATATAATATTCATAATACTATTTTCACAGTTTTCTATACTATTATTAAATATCATTATCGAATCCATAACTTTAACGTTATAGCCCTGGTTCGTCATGATATATAATGATATATTATAATTAATTATAATAATGAATCTTAATAAATAATATTATTACTATTTGATATATATATATTAGTTATATATGATTTATGTATTTATATATTTAAATATATATATACTATAATATATATTAATATTATATATATTTATATATATATATTATATATTATATATAGTTATATATATTATATATTATATATTATTTAATAATTATTATATATAATATATAATATTAGTTATATATATATATTGAGGCTGCCTCCCAATTATAATCTTCAAAGGTATCACTGATCATATTATATATATTAATATTATAACTATATTAATTATAATATATATATTATTATAATATTATATATATATATATATATATCACTATTATATATATAATATATATATATATTATATATATAATATATATTATGAAGTTTCGATATTATAATGATGCAGCTTAAATTACATTACATTGCCTATATAAATTGATATTTCAATCTACACATACACACAGCCACACAGTGAAATATTATCATATATATTTATATTATATATTATATATTAATATATCTATTATAATATATATATATTATAGTATATTAATTATATATATATTTATATATATATATTTATAATATAGAATATATATATAATATATAATCTATTATATATAATATTATATATATATATATATATATAATATATTATATATATATTATTATAATATATATATATATAGTATAATATATAAATTATATATATATATATATATATATATATAATAATATATATATAGTTATAATATATATATATATATATAATATATATATATATATATATATATATATATAATATTAATATATATATAATAGTAAGTATATATATTATAGTATATATATTACAGTAGCGTATCCAGGATTTTTTTTCGGGGGGGGCCAGAAAAAAATATATATATATATCTATAGTATATATATATATATATATAATATCCATAATAATATAATATACTATATATATATAATAGTATATATATATATATATATATATATATATATATATTATAATATATATAGATATTATATATATATAGGGTGAGTAGGGAGGAACGTGGAATGCAAATATTAATTTCTAAGAAAATGGGATAATTTATTAGTAAATTGCTAAAATCATGCTACCTGATGTACTTTATCGCCGGCATGAGAGTGAGCAAGTCAGAGATAACATCTTCAGTTTTATGTCAATATTTCGATGTAGTAGAGGAGGGAAAGTTCAGTAAGTCTTTCATCTCCCATAGTATTTCTCAAGTAGGTTTCAGAAGTCTTAAGTTGAAAGCTTCTTTCTACTGAAGCAGTAAGACACTGGTAAAATTGCCAGTTTTGCAACACGATGTAAATATTGTGAATTGTGACTGCGAACAAGAAATTAGTTCTTCTATGCTGTTTTGGATGATCTGTGTTTGTGATGCCATTCAATCTTCCATAAATCCCCTTCTGCTTTTACTAAATCCCCTCATTAGGCTTTCAGATCTTTCTTGTAAAATGTTACATTTTTATCTTCTCATAGGGCACATTACCCGTTCGGTATGACAAATTCAAGGAAAAGATATAAATTTCTTTATGAATTTTAGAAACGCTCTCTCGCTAATGGCTAATATTAAATCACCTCCAAAAATGTCAATATAAAATGTATATGCGATAAGTCTGTGCGGAAGTAAGGAAATAATGGGTCTGTATTTTTTGAATTTGTTAATTCTTGTTACAAGCAATTTCAATACCCACCTCAGATTCAGATGCGCTTACACATTCTTTAAAAATCTACTGAAATTCTAGTGTTGCATTTTTTCTGATGGCTTCCAAGTTTAGTTTTAACTAAATCACTTCATTATATGCACTGACAACCAAATAATAACGTGTGTCTGCAATCGTTTGAAAAGATTGTATGTTAAACTTAAAAGTCTTTTTAAACAAAAAGAGAAACCAGAAATGAAACCTATAAAAAAAGGGGACATTTTTTGGAGAAAGGAAGCTGATTCTGGTTGACGTGATCTCGGAATGGTCACATTTTATTTGTTCTGAAGCTGCTATGTCGAGCTTAGCATCTCTTAAAATATAAAACCGATTTCTGCCGTTGGCACTAGCGAGTTTTCGGAAACTTTATTAATCTCCTTCTTGATAGTTCTTATGATAGAGTTCTCTATTTTTTTCTCATAGAACTTCTTGTCTCGGTAGCACTGCAAGAAAATGTACAACATTGTGTTTCGTACAATAAACACCGCGTTTTTGACATCGCAAGCCGTCTGGAAGGTGTGCTGGTTCAAGCCATGCAAAAAACAGTTGAGTATAAATATCTGTTAAAGCGGATACCCATGTCTCTTAAATTTATTCATATGCCATAACCGAGTTCAGTTACTTTTCTTCAATTAATCTTTGCAATGCACACTTTATTTCCCGTCAAATCATTTATTGAGACGAAACAAAAAATCTTTGACGGTAAGAGTAATAATATCAACGTAACGCAAATACAACGAAAAATGTTCCTTCTGGGACACATCGGTCGTCAGAGGTTTATGATCAGTAAAAATTTTACTTTTATTTATGTTTTTTCACAGATTTTACGTTGAATGAGTGATGTGCAAATGACTAAATAGAGCATTTTGGCTAAAACTGGTATACATGGATTCTAGACACCATTTTAAATGTTCTGAAACGACATGTATCCAGCATTAGCGCTATATCGTTAAAAGACACACTGGAAACTTATATCGTTTTGCCACAGGCAAGAGAGTTCCATTCGATCGACGCTGAGTAATGATGTCATGTAACGATATATGTTTGCTTTCCACAGGAATCGGAATTGTTTCAACAATTGGCATATAGGCCGCTTTCTTACTGTCTCGACCTCCCTTTCTTCTGACTGTCAATCTGTTTTTCGATGCTCTCGATTTCCTTGAACCTGCTTTTCTACGGCAAATCTCTTTTCTACCGATTCTTTGCGATATTTAGTTGTCTCGTGTTTTTTAAAAGATTCAATGGCTTTCTTTAAGTTTGAATACTGTCTCATGATTCAAAAAAACCCCAATTCTGATATTTTCTTTAACTTTCTTTTGTTTCCAAAGAAACAATACCACAATTTTGAGCAACAAACCTCCAAGTTTTATCGAGAAGCTAACCATATTAATATATTCAGCCACTTTCTTTGAAAATATCTTTTCCCGACCTTTGCCTTCCTGAGCAGAAATATATATTTTGAATCTGGTTTCAGAGATATTTTAATATTCCACTTTTTCCTTATTGATAAATACCGTACCTATGAAAACTGCCAATATCGTTGAGATGAACAATTCTTTCTGTATTCCTTGATTGAGCTGACTTATAATGCTTGGAAGATAAAACATCACCGTCTACTTGAGATTTTCAGTGCTATCGCAGTTACATGAAGTTTCAGGAGGAACTAATTCTTTGAAGTCGAGAACTTATTAGGTAAGAACTTGCTAAGTGGTGTCTTCTTAAAAGCAGCACCTATATACGAGGATGTAATTAGAAATCCATATTTCGAATAAGGTATTTATTAAACATAGTAGATATTCAATAAAAGTAAAGTAACAAAAGTCTCTGTTGAGATACTCTCTTCTTAGGCGAATTGGTAGTCATAAAAAAAGAAAAAATAAAAAAAGGGAAGCCTTCCAGCGCGTTCACCCTATTTTTGTGCGAAGATTTGTGTTTGTGATTGAAAATCGATTCGCAGCCTTTTCCTTGAAATTTACCTCTCTTGCCGGAGGATTCTGGAGAGAGTATCTTGAGTGATATTTTCTTCTGATTCTTAATAATTTATTGAACTCTATCCTCTGACTGAAGAGCATCTCAACAGGCCGGGTTTATATATCATTCACTTCGATTTATGCTAAAATTTTGCTCGCGGAAATCTTAGCATAGAGTAGAACATAAATAAAATTTTACAAAGTTATAATGGATTGCTACATTACTTCCCTGCGCTAAACACGGATTGAGAAAGTATGTTATAATAATATTACAAGAATAATAAATAAAATACAGTTATACTTTCAATGCAACATATCTAATGTATGTCCGCAGACATAAGTAGACATACAAACAATTGAAGGCAAAAATAGTATAAAGAAATGTAAATATTCAAATACGAGCATACTGGTTACATCGAAGATCTAAACATATATACAAATTTTTGAATACTTAAAAATACAATAATGTTATATATACAGAAAATAGAAAGTGCATTTAAACATAAGCATATTTGGTTATATCCGTAGATATAAAGCAAACATACAAACATTTAAATGCATAAAAGTACAAAATATTTAATACATAATTCTTGATATTGAACAATTGAGTTTTAACAAGTTAAATAGGCCACATCGATCGATCCGTTGAATCCAAATGAAGGTCTAAAAAAAAGTATAAGGCGTTCTAATGTATCCATGATTTTGACTCAATGCGCACGTAATAGTTTTCAAAGCTGTTAGTTATGCGAGAAAAACATTGCTTGAACATATGTAGTTAGACGACGTTGCTCTGAAAATTTTAAGACCTTTATTGAAAAAATTTCTTCATATCATAAAAGGGAGAGGTCACAGAACCATTTAGAATTCGAACAGGAATCAGAGTTCGTAGTGGACGTCAAAAATGAATTTCCTGCCTATAGATCCAAACTTAAATGATGAAAGAAATCCATACCTAAATTCTTTAGATTTTTAGGGCGGAAGTAATATCAGCTTGAGATTTAGAGCTGATTCTTTTGAAAAATTTCTTCATCTTATTAGATGATGAAGGAGACTCTTGCATAATTAGAAGATGCGTCAAAGTAGATAGTGGAATCCAAAAATGAGTTTCTGCCCTATCTCCAAACTTGAATATGATGAAGAATATACCGTAAAGGAAGTTGTTGCCTATGTCCAGCGATGAATCCTCGACTGATAGTTGTAAAAAGCTGAAGATCATAATTCAAAATTTATTAAAAATAAAATTAAAGTTCGTATTGATAATGTTCATTTGCTTGAGTCAATCTTCCTCGAGTGTTCTTCTTGAGAATAAAATCGTTCGTCATTATCAGTTTCGCTCATTTTGTTCTTTTTAAAGAGGCGTATATTGATAGTACTGTGTTGCTTTCCGGGTCACCAATTAATATAGGGTAGTAAGAACTTGCTAAATGGTGCTTCTAAGAGCAAGCACCTAATAAGAGGATGGTAATCTTTGAGAACTTATTGAATGGGATGTTTTCTCAGCAAAAGTAAAGTATGCAATGAAAGTAAATAAAAGTAAACAAAAGTCCCTTCTGGAGATACTCTCTCTTTCGTAGGCGAATTGTAGTCACAGCCTTTTCCAGCGCGTTTTCCACAAATGCCTCTGACTCTTCGTTTTTAGCGAAAATTTGTGATCGAAAATCAAGTCGCAGCCTTTCCCTGAAGTTTATCTCTCTTGCGGAGTTCTGGAGAGAGTATCTTGAATGAGATTTTCTTCTGATTCTTAATAATTTGGTCTTGACTTTATCTGACTGAAGAGCATCTCAACAGGCCGGGTTTATATATCATTTCACTTCGATTTATGCTAAAATTTTGCTCGCGCAAATCTTAGCATAATACGACATAAATTAAAATTTTTACAAAGTTAATAGAGTGCTACATTACTTCCAGCTCTTTCAATTAACAGAATCCTTGTTATTAACATAGTGCTTACTTTTTTGTCGAAAAGGTCTCTAATATCTGTTTTCTTTTTCATATATATTTTTTTTTTTAAGTTGAACAACATACTAAGAACAAAACATGGTTAAAAAGCAAAGGCAAAACTATAAACTATTTTTGTCACTAGCACTTGATTGCATACCTTAAAACATAGATCGATAGCTACACTGACACCACAATGTTATCTCATTAGTAAGTATGCTGAGAGAGAGAATTAATACTCATCTCTCTCTGTCTATATATAGTATATAGTATATACTATATATATATATATATATATATATATATATATAATATATATATATATATATATATATATTATATATATATATATATTATATATTATATATATATATATATCTATATATATACTTATTATATATATATATATATATATATATATATATATAATATATATATATAATATATATATATATATATATATATATATTATATATATATATTATATATATATATTATATATAATATATATATAATTGTTATATATATATATATATAATATATATGATATAATAATATATATATATAATATACTATATAATATATATATATATATATAATATATATATATATATATATATATATATATTTATATTATATATAATATATTCTATATATATTATATATATATATAATAGGTTTTAAAATTAATATGTTTTTCTCTTTCTCCTGTAAAAATTCCCAAAAGACTTACGAATTTGTTCCTTGACAGCGAACGATTATTATAAAATAATTTACGCTGCTCATTTATTATTAACGGATATATATTAAAAACTTGGCAGTGTTTAAAAAATTTCGGGGAGGCTATGGCCCCCTTGGCCCCCCCTGGATACGCCACTGATATAATATATCTGCAAAGTAAAGAGATCTGAATATATTATATTATATATATACATATGAAACGTATATATATATTTAATATATATATATAAAATAACATCTATATATATATTATTATATAAAGAATGATTTGTTCCTAGGGAACCTCAATTAAAGATAACAGAAGTAAACATCAGAAAGGGTGCATAGTTTATAAGCGTCACGCTATAGTTAAAGCGCATCATCAGCTCTACGTAAATAATAAATAAACAAGAATATGTATTTGCGATTATGCCAAAAGTATATTTTAAAAATTATAAAGAATATATAAAAATTATAAAAACCTAAAATTATAAAATTCAAAAATTAAATATATTAATAACCTCGTTTTACTAACCTTACATAACTGATCAACCAAAAGAATGAATGAACAAGATAAGATCGGAACACTATTTATACAAAAATTATACATAGACTGGTTGGGTTGTTTGGGACTTACTACACTTAAAAATTAGTATTTATAACAGTAATATAAAAGAAAATTATTAAAAAAACATTATATAGATTAAAATAAATTAAGTTTGTTTGAAGATAAATCAGAGTTGAGTCCAGCCCCAATTCATGAATGTAGAGGCGCCTCCAAGATTTTCCCTGTCTCGAGAATCAGTGAGTAAGCAGATCGAGAGTGATTGGACTGTTTTTGTTTTGTTTTTAGTGATGGGATGGTCTTTTTCATGGCTATGGCTTATGTATAGATGAAAATTCAGGCGAGGACAGAGGAATGTTGGTGCGGAAAGAAAAACCCTAATGTGTTTGGCAATCCTGATGCAATTTGTAGGCCTGTCTGCTACATAGCGGCATACAGCCAGTTATACAAGTAGACTATCGAGGAGTGCAACTCCTTAGGGATTAAATCTTTGGATCTGAAAAGTTACTAAATTTGAAGTTATTAGTGGGAATGAAAATAAAGTTGGCAAATGGGAAGTGTCTCATTAATATTGGTCTGAGAGTTCTAATAAGGGTGTCGGTGAACCGACCTTGTAAGGGATCTTCAGGTAAATTTTCTGTTTAGAGACATCAAAAGTGGGAGTAGGTTGTCTAAAATGGTTCTCAAGGAAGTTAAATTATGATTTTATCAACAATGTATGAAGGAAAGAAGATTAAAATTCGTGGAAGCTTCTAAAATTGGAGTTCTGAATGAATATGAAATCATGAGGAAAACATACCTTAAAGCCGCGTTTATTCTGCTGTAAAGCCGAACAGTTACTCTAATCTGAAAAAGCTGAAGAAGTGAGTGCCTAATTTGGTGGGGTTGGCTTGCGGTAAATCTGTGTAGAAAAAGAACCATTAGGTGCGTGAGACACCAACATCAAGAAACGGAAGGAAACCATCCACGCTCGCAATCCATGGAAATTTGATATTTTTATGTGCTTATTGTAAGGAATATTTAAAATGTCTGCATGTCTTTGTGGAAAAAATAAGAGCAGTCATCCACATATCTTTGTAGACATGGGTTTGAAGACTGGGGGCAGTTTCTAGCCAGGGCTTGTTCATTGATAGCAGAGAAGCATTGGCGAATAGGAGAGCCTAAAGGTGAACCCTAGCCACACATCAATCTGTTGATAACGATGTTATTCAAACAGGAAAATAGAATCCGAGGACTAAACTTTTAAATTTTGAAAATTGGTTTTTTATTGAGAACCCTCCTACACACAGCCTTTGTTAGAAAGCAGTATTGGATATTGAATTCAACTAGTTTCGGCAAACAGGAATTGGGGTGTAGTATAAGGGACCTGAACAAATCAAACTATCATAAAGGCTTTGAAGGAGTAAGAGATGAGATATAATTTCACAAATTCAAAAGAACTATTGAAATGGGGGGATTTTCGGGTACTGTGGTTAGGGTAATGGGTAATCAATACGCAAGAAATTTCGACAGACTGTAAGTGGGGTATTAAAAAGCTAGAGGATGATACAGAGGGGACGTTCAGTTGTGAGTTTTTGGGAATCTCATATGGTAACATGCTGCTACTCAGATACGTGCAGGAGTTAAAATTAGAGTTGACAGATTTTAGGACCTGACAAAGCTATTGATCTTATCCTCTACTCTAAGTATATGTTTGAAATGCAACCTTTTAAATTTTGAGACATGGTTCAAAATGTTTGTCATTTTATGAGATAGGACGATTTATTAAGAAACCTCTACTCCTTTTCCCTTGTCAGGGACGGCATACGATGATGGATTTGTCATTTCCTAGGTTTCTCAAGTGTTTGAGGTCCTTAAAGCTAAAACAGGGGAAAACATTTTCTTTGAGTTAAAAATGAGTTAGAAGAATTTTTGAGAGCACACATAACACCGCCGTTTCCAATCCGTGCGCATGAACCTCATGAAGGCCAGCTGAGTCTGGAGAACAAGTTTTTCTCTCGAACTTAAGGAAGCATTGGAAGAAGTCGAGCTTAAAAAGGGGGAGGTGAAAATCTAGTCTTAAGGAGAGGATTCTAGTTTAAGCCATGGTCAGGACTCTGGAACTGAAGTTGGTAATTACGGAACTGATATTAATGTTCAAGTTGTGAATAAGGCCCAGCCTTTCTAGTTTAATAGTTTGTCTTTGTAAAGTGGATGTCTTAAAGATACTCACCTCCGATTCAAAAGGTACTGGAAGTAACCAAAATCCAACCAGGAGACATTGTCGCGAAAAGCGAAACGAGCTCTATCCAGCTGTTTCTCGAGTCTAAGCTTTAGATTCTGTTTGTATTGGAGTTCGGAGACTAGAAGTTTGGAAGTCCATTTGTGATAGAGAGTTTGAGAGGACTGGGATAGAGATTTGCCAGAGTGTGTCAAAGGAGGGGTTTAGAAGTAAACGTAGATAAGAGTAAGGTTATGGATGTGAATGAGGACAGTCCTCGGTGGGAAGTTATGTTAGATGGTGAACAGCTGGAACAAGTGTCTGAGTTTAAATATTTAGGATATATGTTGGATGAAAAGGGAACGGATGATGCAGTAGGAAAGTTGTGAATGGCAGGAAGGTGGCTGGTGCAATTAAATCGTTGGTGGATGTAAAAGGACTAGTCTTTGAGTGCGCTAGGGCCTTACATGAGGGTATGATGTTACCTGTGTTAATGTATAGTAAGTGAGACTAGGGTCTGGAATAAGAGGTATAGATCTTAAAGTCAATGTGTTCTGATGGACAATCTTTGGGGCAGGCTAGTGTGAGAAGAATTGATAAAATGAGGAATGAACGTATTAGAGAGTTATGTGGTGTGAAGAAAGGGTAAATGAGAGAATAAGAAAGTAACGTATGAGATGGTTTGGTCATGTGAAAAGGATGAATGATAGTCCGGTTGGTTAAGCGCGGATGTATAGTGGTTAGTGTGTTGGGAATCGACCGGCTGGGAAACCCGAAGAAAAGTGGATTGAGTCCAGTAAACAGTCTGAAGGAGAGAAATGTGAGTTTTGGCAGAGGCGAGAATAAAGGTCTAATAGGAGTGAATGGCGGGATTTTGTGAGGGGTATGGTTGTGGCACACCTGGGCCAGGGGTATGAACCCTACACTTGACGATATTGCGCATAAGTGAGGGTCCGTCGCGGTCCGGTGAAGCTCTAGGGTGGATTTTCTGACTGGACTATTTCTCACTAATAGGTATAGAGGGGTGGTAAGGCTGGGCTTTCTTTCGACCTTGGTCATATTCTTCTACTACTTCTCTTTTTCGATGCATGTCACGCACCTTACACACTTTTTGAGTGTGATGCTTATGAATACTATGATGCATATACATATATATATATATAATATAATTATATATATATATATATATAATATATATATATATATATATATATATATATATATATATATATATTATATATATATAGAGAGAGAGAGAGAGAGAGACAGAGAGACCAGAGAGAGACAGAGAGAGAAATAAAGTTAGGTTAAAGATTCAAAGAGAGAGAGAGAGAGAGAGAGAGAGAGAGAGAGAGAGAGAGAGAGAGAGAGAGAGAGAGAGAGAGAGAGAGAGAGAGAGAGAGAGAGAGAGAGAGAGAGAGAGAGAGAGAGAGAGAGAGAGAGAGAGAGAGAGAGAGAGAGAGAGAGAGAGAATGAACGATTATTCTTCAAACATGACAAGCTTGCAGTTTGTATTCTCCTCCACATGCAAAGCTTAATAATAACAATAATAGTTGTTTTGAAATGACTCAAATTCCTCTGGTAGTGATGTTGCTTTGAAAAGGAATGAATAAAACATTGAATTTATTCTTCATTTATTCCAAAATTGAATATTAAATCGTGAAGATGACTCTGGAGGATTATCAAAAAGAATTTGAGTAATAGTGGAGTATTATTATTTTTATTTGCGGATTATAGTAGTAGCAGTAGTAGTAATATTAACTAAAATGAAGTGCAAAGTAGTAGTAATTTCTATTAGTAATAATGTAGTAGAGTGATAGCAGTAATATTAAAAAAGTATTAGTAGTAATAGTAAAAATTGAAATATAGTAGGATTAGTAAATATTTAGTATTAGTATTATTAGGAATAACATTATTATTAATATTAAAAATGATGGAAAATTGATAGTATTAGTAATAATGGAGAATTAGTAATAGCATAATATTAGTAAATACAGATTGTTATTAGTATTAGTAATAATGGAGTATTAATAACATTAATAATAATGGAGTATTTGTTGTAGGAGTAATAGTGGAGTATTATTATCAGTATTATCAGATTATTATCAGTATTAGTAATAAATGAATATTAGATCTGCTAATAATAATGAAGTGTTTGTGGCATTATCAATAATGAAGTATTAGTTTTGTTAATAATAATAATGAAGCTATAATAATAATAATAATAATAATAATAATAATAATAATAATAATAATAATAATAATAATAATAATAATAATAATAATAATAATAATAATAATAATAATAATAATAATAATAATAATAATAACAAACTTTTAATGATAACTTTAAAACTAGTAATAATAATAATAAAATAATAGTAATCAAATAATAATAATAATAATAATAATATATTAATAATAATAATAATAATAATAATAATATAATAATAATAATAATAATAATAATAATAATAATAATAATAATAATAACGGAATATTAGTATTATTTACAAAACCTAAATATATTACTTGAATTATTAATAATGGAGTTTTAATAATAGAATAAAATGAAAATTATCAGTCAATTTATATATATTAAATACAATAAAAACTTAAGGAAAGAAAATAAATTGTAATAATAATAATAATAATAATAATAATAATAATAATAATAATAATAATAATAATAATTTTTAATAATAATAATAATAATAATAATAATAATAATAATAATAATAATAATAATAATAATAATAATAATAATAATAATAATAATAATAATAATAATAATAATAATAATAATAATAAAAAATAAAATAAAAATAATGATAATAATAATAATAATAATAATAATAATAATAATAATAATTTCAATATCATAATAATAATAAGTCTTCTTTATCTTTATCTTTATCAATTTTTTTTATAATAATAATAATAATAATAATACTAATAATAATAGTATAATAATAATATAATATAATAATAATAAATAATAAATAATAATAATAATAATAATAATAATAATAAATAATTTTAAATAATAATTA
>JABUQX010113266.1:0-10000 GCA_015478945.1 Trachelipus rathkii
AACTAAACTTATTCTCATAATTCAGTTAACCAACTTATTAAAGTATTTTTTGAAAGTGGTAAAAGCAAGCCACTTCAATATATATATATATATATATATATATATATATATATATATATATATATATATATATATATATATATATATATATAATTTTTCTTCTGTTTTTTTGTGGGAAAAATGGTATAAAATAAGGACGGAGGAATAAAATATACCTTTTCTTTTAAACATTTATATATAGTATTTTAAAAGTGTGAAGCTTTCAAAAGACTTTTAAACTGATCTTGTTATTAGTTTTAATAGTTTTTTTTCGTTGCAATTTTTTGTATGCTTTTATTTATTATTATTATTATTATTATTATTATTATTATTATTATTATTATTATTATTATTATTATTATTATTATTATTTATTTATTTATTTTTTTTGGCATTTATTCGTCAGAAATATTAAAAAAAAAATTATTTTCCCCATTTAGGGGGCTCGAGCCAACATGGGGGACGGGGAGAGAGACCCAACTCCAGCCATCTTTGCGGTTTACCATGAGTATTCCTTTAGTTAAAAAAGAGCTAATTTTCTTTACTTCTACTTTGGTTTTACTTTAACTCTAGCAGAGCGTGGGATATTAATAATATAGAGGAAACCTTAGATTTGGATAAAAAAAAAATAAAATATATATAAAGAAATATCAAATATCAATTTGTGTGTGTGTGTGTGTATTATTAATTAATATTACAATATAATAATAATATTATTATTATTTATATATATATATATATATATATATATATATATATATATATATATATATATATATATATATATATATATATATATATATATATATATATATATATCTAACAACATATATATATATATATATATATATATATATATATATATATATATATATATATATATATATATATCGAGGATGGGGAGTCGGAGTTGGGAGTCGAATTAGAGGAGGTTGAAGCGTTTCCAAGGGTAGGAGTCGGGAGTCGAAGTCAATTTCCCAGTTGGGAGTCGATTTTTAAAAAAAGAAAATGGCACTATAGACTCCCAAAACAATTTTGTATAAGCTTTTCACACAAAAATTTGGAAAAACTATTGAATTTTGTATAAATCACGAACATTTTTATTTTGACATTTGTTTATAGAGGGAATTTATAGTTTATTTTTAATTTTTCCATATATTAAAAGAAAAGCAATATTTTAACTTATTTTCTATATTATTTTTTCTTCCTGAGTCTGAATACGCTAATATTATTTTCTTGAGAAACCAGTAGTTCATCCCATACCGCCCAAATAAACATTTGGCTTAAATGATGCAGAGATTAAATGCTTCCAATTACTACGAATTTAAAAAAGCTGCTGGGCATGAAGTGTGTGACATAATATCTTGGTCTAGGAGGTTTGTTTGGTAGTCATCTAGTATCAGCTCCCGCGCACCGAACGTGATGCTTCCAAATTTTGTAGGCCTCATTTCCGTTGCATTTAAGGAGCTGTAGCTTTGTTTATCCATTACAACTTGTTTGGGACACCAAATCTGAACTTGAGGTTATATATTCTAGTGAAGATTTAGCTTCGGAAAGGAGCTCTTCATTCTGTTACAACATACGCATATTTGGAGGTATTATACATAACTTTGGAAGCTTGGCAACTCCAAAAACTATATGTGATACAAGAATTCTAAAAATCATTTTCGGAATCTGCATGAAATATACGTATAGTTTCACTAATTTTATTTCAGTTACAAAAAATTTCCCAAAATTTGTTGACCAGAGTATCATACAAAATGTGTGTATGAAATTTTCCATTGGGGGTCAGGAGTCGGAGTTCAGTTTTAAAAAATCGACTCTTGGAGTCAGGATAGATTGTTTTTAGAATCGACTCTGGGAGTCGGAGTCGGTTGTTTGCGAGGAATCTCGGCTCACCAGAGTCGGAGTCGGGTCGATTCTTTTTTTTTGGAGCTCCATCCCTGACTAATAATAATATGTATATATATGTAATATATATGTATAACCAATAATAATAGAAAGAAAATAATATATAATATATATATATATATATATATATATATATATATATATATAAATATATATATATATATATATAACTTCTTCATACATCTCAAAAAATTTGTGTAAATATTTTTGAAGAAAAGAATATATATATATATATATATATATATATATATATATATATATATATATATATATATATATATATATATATATAATAATAATAATAATATATATATATTGGAAAAAATGTCAATTTAATGAGAATATCTTATTATTCTATATTTTGAGGTATTTGAGTAAACTTTATTCAAATAATACTGTAGGTATGTAATACACTGTGTATGAGTACTACAACTATCATATTTTTTTAAAAAATGGGCTATAGGTTATGTAAAATAAATCCCTTCAAGCAAATTTTTTCTCAGAAGTAGATTAGTAATTCCTGTTCCAGATGAAATTTTTAATGTCATGAATTTTTTTTTTTTATTTGCATTCATGACCAGTTAATTGTTTTAATAACTGTAATCTTCATTCCCTCTTTCTATTTAAATCTCCCGTTAGATTTACCGTTAGGTTTTTGTACGTTTGGCAGGACCGTATTTTCATGGCCATTTGTGATGAATAAAGATTTTTTACGTTATTAATAGTTATAATAGATTTCGAAATCTCTTTAAAGTTTTAATATTTTTATTTATATTAAGTTTCATTTTTTTAAAGTTCCCTCGTTTTAATATTTCTTTAAAGTATTGGATGTACCACATTTTTTTCTACATTTGTACGATTTTTCACCAGAGGCTTGTGCTTCTTGAACAATGTTTTTGTCATTATATTTTTGGTGTTTGGAGTTTACTTTGCCTATTAAGTTAAAGTTATAATATTTCTTTATTAAAGTTTGTTTACTGATTATGTAATAAATAAACTCATTCTTTTTATATTTTTAAAAGGCCTTAATTTGAAATATTTATGTGTTAAGTATTTCCAATCCCTTTGTTTGAACACTTCATTTAAGTTTTTAATATTTTTAAAATTAAATATTTCTTTAACCAAAAATTAGGTTTAATCGTACATTTTATATTATTCGAATATACTGAGAATTATGAGTACTAATATTTATTGAAGAGTGGAAAACGTTTGGTCCAGAAACACATTTCTTAAAAGGAGAAGTCATTTGTGGAGAGCTTTTGACGAATTACTTTTCGGTTGACTTGCGTCGTATATAAGGTAGGCTTGAAATTTCCGCGAGCCTTTTGTCTATTTTTGTCGGTGCGTGAAGGTTGTGTTGAACCTCTTAATGATTACTAAGTGTTTGTGACCCTTTCACTTGAACTAGGAGGATGTGGATTGATGTTTAAAGTTTATTTGTTTAGAACTTTCAGTCATTTTTTTTTATCAAATGTGTCATTAGGCCATAAAGACAGTTGTATTTTTTTATTATTATTGTAAGTTTGACCTCAGATGATGATTTTTTTACATTCAACAGATGTCGATGGATTTTCTATGTTCTATGGTAAACTTATTTCCCTTTGATTTCCTCGGTGAGTGACAATAAGTAATCAAATATATAAATATTTTTTTTCCTTCTTTATTTTTTAATTGGTTTACCTTTCTTTTTTTGTCGTTAAAGGTCTTGATATTAATGAATTTATTTAAAGTTTAATATCTTGTTTACAAAAATATTTTTCTTTATTAGAGTATTGGTGTTTCTTTTTATTATTATTATTATTATTATTATTATTATTAGTAGTATGTAGTAGTAGCTAGTAGTAGTAGTGTGAGTATGTAGTAGTAGTAGTAGTGGCCAATATAAATTTTTTATTTTAAAGAATTATTTATATTTTCTTCATTGAAGGAATACTATTATATATTTTTAGATTTAGAAGATGGGGCGTGGTATGGTAGAACATTGACATTCTTACTTGAAGAAGGATCTATTGGTCCCCTTTTGTACATTTCCCTGTTCTTATTAAAGGATTTTCTCACTTGAAGAAGGATCTATTGGTCTGTTTTTGCATTTTCCTGTTGTTGGTTGATAACTTTCCGGATCAAAGGAAGGATCCTTTAATCCCTTTGGTGAGAAATATTGAGTTGAATATTTATTTTTTATTTATTATTTGTAATTATACCTTTTTTCATTTTCTACTGAAAGGTTCATGTTTATATTTTGTAATGAATTTTCATATCAAGATGATATTGATTAATGTAGTTAATGTTTAAATTTAGGTTTACGACTTTTTTCCTTTATTAGTGTATTTCTTCTTATTATTATTATTATTATTATTATTATTATTATTATTATTATTATTATTATTATTATTATTATTATTATTATTATTTTCCTCGCATGCCAAGGGTATTTATATTTTCTTCGACCAGAATACTCCTCCGCCTTATATTTTCTAGGTCTGGATGATGGGGCGTGTATGGTAGAGCATTCTGATTAGAAGTTTCTTTTATTCCAATCCTTGAAAAGGTTCCATTTACAAGAAGAAGGTTCCCTTTTCTGTTGAAGATTCTCATTTATTATCAAATCACTGGAACTTTGAATTGGTACTGTTAATAAATTTAATCTTTTTTTTATTTTTTATTTATCCTGGTTAAGACAACATTTCAATTTCTAATCTTATTTTCTGATACTTGTGCTCCAAAATATTATTGAAACTGGCTGAGGAAAACGGGCATTTTATTTATTTTTATTATTCTTTAAATTTTGAACTTTATTTTGGTAAACTGTGTTAGGTCTCGTGTTAATATATTTCCGTGAGCAAGTACATTTATATTTAACACATTTTTATTGGCGCTCCAATGTTTATAAAAAACTCATATTTATGCCAGATATTTTTTCCTTTTTTTTTCCGGGAGCTTGAAGATATTTTTGACTTTATAAATAAAGTTTAAAAATATCCAGAGTATTAAAAATTGTCTTAACCAGGTGTTAGTTTAGTTATTTTTTCTATTTTAATAATAAATTGATAATAATGGATCCAAATGGTGAACAAATAGACACCACCCCCCAAAATGAGTTAACATTAGAAAGTAGTCCAGAACTGCAAGGAGCTAAATTAAATAGGAAAAGAATAAGAAATAGACAAACGAGATTGTGTAATGAAATAAATGTAACAATTGGTCAAGTGACACTTGATTTTGATTTATTATCTGCTAAATTAGACTCCCTATTAACCCTTAAAGAGGAGTTAATCAAGGCTGATGATTTTGTTCAAAGTTTTTTAACTGGTGAAGAATATTTAAGGGATGACGAACAAGCTTATGATAGAGTTTTGATAATGGATGAATTAATAAATAAAATACAAACGCTTGTCAAAAATAATAAAGACATGTCCCCACTCAATAAAAACAGTCATGAACACAAAGAGCGTGAGCCAGAGTTATTCAAAGCCCCTACTAGAACCCTTCCTACATTTAGTGGTGATGTTTTACAATTTGACCATTTTTACGAGGTTTTCAAGGCTAATGTAGAAAGCCGTAATTATTAAAATGCAGCAAAGTTAGAAGCTCTCTTAGGGTGTCTTAAGGGTGTAGCACTAACGTTGGTGTCAGGTTATGCCTTGAGGGGGGATAATTGAGGGATAGTAATGGAGACTTTGAAAGAAAATTTTGGTAATAAACATAAATTAATACAAACTCTAATCTTAAAACTTATAAATATTAAGGTACCTAGATACAATTTTAATAACTTGTTTAAGTTTAAAGCAGAGATTACATGCTGTGTTGAGAGTTTAAAGACACAAGAATTAATAAATAGTTGCAAAGGTTGCTCCATCATAATTGGTACGATTTTGGAACAGAAGATTCCTAAAGAAATTTTAGATAAATTACCATGGGACAATCAGAAGAGCAATTGGGATATAGTTTATTCTAGAAATAATTACTAAAGCTTTAAAATAATTTTGAGGTTTTAGGTCAAAAATTAGAGATTACCAATAATGATAAATCTAAAAATAATGCAAACAATAATAATAATAATTATAAATCTAACTTTAAATCTAATACTACTTTTAATAATTGGAAGACTGGTGCCATCCCCCAAAATTCTACAGTTTTAACCACTACCCACACTCAAGTTAATAAACAACTCTCACCCCATTCTCGTCCCTTTCAACCTTCTCACAACACCACACCAATTAGACCACTCCTCCCTACATCTCAATTTAACACCTCTTCTTCATTTAAACCCAAATCTTTTAATACTTCAGTTAAACCCACCTTTCAAGAGTACCCAAACTATGAAAACAGGATAACTTGTAGATTTTGCAATGATAACCATTATACTAATAATTGTCATGTCATTAATAAAATAGAGCATAGAATTAGCTTTATAAAAACAAAAAATCTTTGTTTTAATTGTTTGTCTAGCAACCATCTTTCTGAAGAATGCACTTCACAAAAGGTGTGCTATATATGTAAAGAAAGGGGGGCATCACACTTGCATTTGTTCTAAAACTTCTTCCATTCCCAATAACATGGAAAATCCAACCACCAACCAAGTGGGTACTTTTTTAACAAGTAGTAAAGGGGTTGCTCTTCCTCTAGCAAGTTTGTCAATTTATAAGGGTAATAATGTTGTTCCTGTTTGCACCCTGTTTGATCATGCAAGTCAAAGAACGTTAGTGAGTAGGTCATTAGCTTGTTTTTTAAATTGCAACCCATTGTATAAGATAAAAATGTCTATTAATGGTATTAATACTCCAGGTGTGAATAAGTTATATGATGTAATTAATCTAAAGGTATGGACAGATGAAGGCATAACAGATTTAATTGCTGCAGTAGTAGATGAACTACCAAATTCTATATTTATACCAGGTTTAGTTCAGACTATGGAATTTTTGAGAAAATGTAATGTAACTCTAGCTAATCCCCATGCAAAGAATGATTATGTAAAAATAGGTCTTTTAATAGGTTCTGACCAGTTGCACAAATTCCTTAGAGGATATGAAAAATGTTATGGTATTAATTTAATGAATACTACAGTAGGTAAAGTGATTTGGGGCAATCTTCCCTTTGCTTCTCACAATACAAATTCACAGTGTACAGTAACTTCAACCTTTAAAGTAGATATTGGATTTTTAGAGGAGAATGTTTCAGTGCAAAATTGTTTAGAATTTGTGTAACAGAAAGGCAAATGATTCTATTGATAATCCTCTTCAACCCATGCTCCCGCCTACCACCACTTCCTCACCCCTTACAATCCTTGTTAACACACCTAACAACATTCCTACCCACTCTCAATCCATGCTCCCCCCTACCACCACTTCCTCACCCCCTGCAGTCCCTGTTAACACACTTAACAACATCCCTAATCCTTCTCAATCCATGCTCTCCCCTACCACCCTTTCCTCACCCTCTACAATCCTTGTTAACACACTTGACAACATTCCTAATCCCTCTCAATCCATCCTCCCCCCTACCACCACTTCCTCACCCTCTACAATCCTTGTTAACACACTTGACAACATTCCTAATCCCTCTCAATCCATCCTCCCCCCTACCACCCCTTCCTCACCCTCTAAAATCCTTGTTAACACACTTAACAACATTCCTAATCCCTCTCAATCCATCCTCCCCCCTACCACCCCTTCCTCACCCTCTACAATCCCTGTTGACACATTTAATAATATTACTAATCCATCTCAATCCATACTCCCACTTACAACTAATTTGTCACCCCTCATAACCGAAATTAATCTTTTTAATGCAATCCCATCTCTCAATGATGATCTTTTCTCTTGGGTAAACACTTTTACCTCTTATTCTATCTGTTTCCTCAGTTGAAGATTTTATAGAGGAGGAAGGTTCACCTGAATTGGATTTAAATAAATTGTGGGAATTAACTCACATAGGTATATTACCAAAAGAAAGTTTTACTGAAAATGAGCGCTCCACTTTAAAACATTTTCAAGAAAATTTACGTTTTGAGAATGGTCGGTATATAGTCTCACTCCCTTGGCGTGATAGCCATCACCCCCTCCCTGATAATTATTCATTAGCCAAATGTAGGCTCTATAGTGTATTGAAGAAATTGAGGTCACAACCTGACCTTTTAAAATCATATTCAGAAGTGATAAAAGATCAAATGGAAAGAGATTTTATAGAAGAAGTTAAACCTTCTACACCACTTCACCCCGAATCTAAAGTTCATTATTTACCTCACCATGGTGTACTTAAAAATTCTTCAACCACAGCTTTAAGGATTGTTTTTGATTGCTCCTCAGGGTCCCCTAGCCTGAATAATTGCTTAAATTCAGGTCCCTCTCTTATAACAGATTTAGGTAAATTATTATTAAGATTTCGCATGAAATCTTATGCTTCATCTGCAGATATTGAGAAAGCATTTTTAGCAATAAGGTTAGATGAGAAGGATCGTGACTCTACAAGATTTTTATGGTTAAGAGATCCAGAGAATCCTAATAGTCCTCTCATGACTTATCGTTTTAAATCTGTTCTCTTTGGTGCAACCTGCAGTCCTTTCCTATTAGCAGCATGTCTTAATCATCATGTGTTAAATTCTAACAGTAATTATAAAACTGATATTTTGAGTCAATTATTTGTTGATAATATTTTTAATACTTTCGATAATGAGAATGAAATAATAAAATATTTTGATGAAACCCGTAATTTATTTTTGAAGGCAGGTCTTAACCTTAGAGAATGGTCTTCTAATTCCCTTAAAGCAAATGAATATTTTGAATTGAATAAAGTAAGAAGTGAAAGTTCTACTGTTAAAGTCTTAGGTTTAGAATGGAACATTAACAGTGATATGATGACTTACCCGGTTAAAGAGGTGGAGGAATTTGCCAATACAAAGCGCAAAATACTTAAGGAAGTGGCTTCTGTGTTTGACCCTTTGGGAATTTTATCCCCTGTTATTATTAGAGGTAAGGTGTTATTACAAAAATTATGGAAGAGTAAATATCAATGGGATCAACCTATTGCTGAAGAATTTTGTAAGGAGTGGGAGTTAATTTCTCTTCAGTTAAAGTATTGTCAATCTTTACAAATACCACGTCAGTTAATATTTTCTTATGAAGTAATCTTGCATGCCTTTTCGGATGCTTCAAAGAGTGCCTATGCAACTGTAATATATATAATATCACATAAAAACAATATTTGTGTGTCTAATATTCTTATGTCCAAGGTTAAGGTAGCCCCTGTGAGAGAGTTAACCATTCCCCGTATGGAATTAATGGGTATATTACTATCTACTCGTTTGTTAAAATATGTTAATGAAGCATTTAACAATATTCTTAATATTAGGGATATATATATTTGGTCAGATAGTCAGGTAGCTTTACAATGGGTTTACTCTCAGAAACAGCTTCATACCTTTTTACAAAATAGAGTAGACGAAATTCACAAAAATGTCCCTTCAGCAGAGTTTAAATATGTACCAACTTTTTGTAATCCAGCAGATTTAGCTTCTCGGGGAAGTAAAAGTGAATATATAAAATCGAGTCTATGGTTACATGGTCCAAATTGGATAGTTGATGAGCAAAATTGGCCTAAATGGGAGAAGCATCCCTTACATCTGAAAGAATCTTCGGTTGAAGATTCTCTGGTTACCACTACCACTATTACCGAAATTCCTTCTATAAAATATGTTTTACATTTAAAGGCAGGAGCCATTTGTGGGGCCTTTGACAAATTACTTTTCGGTTGAATTGCGTCGTATATAAAGTAGGTTTGAATTTTCCGCGGGCCTTTTGTCATTTTTTGTCCGTGCGTGAAGGTTGTGTTGAACCTCTTAAGGATTATTATTTGTTGTCGCTCTTTCCCTTGAACCAGAAGGATGTGTATTGGTTCTTAAGGTTATTTGTTTAGAACTTTCAGTCATTTTTTTTTATCAAATGTGTCATTAGGCCATAAAGACAATTATATTTTTTTATTATTATTGAAAGTTTGACCTCAGATGATGATTTTTTTACATTTGATTGAACTCGATGGATTTTCTATGTTCTAG
>JABUQX010113266.1:12500-15000 GCA_015478945.1 Trachelipus rathkii
ATATATATTATAATATATATATGCAAAAGTTAATTCATGGTAGGGGGTACTTATATATATATATATATTAGGGATGGGCCGGATAGTGACTTAGCCGGATAGCCGGATATCGCGGCTTGGAAGTTAACCGATATCCAGGCCGGATATCCAGGCAGTCTGTTATATAAGGTCGGGCGGGGTGAACTGTAATAAAAAATAAAAATAAAAATAAAAAATTTTGGCTCATAGCGGTAGTACTACAAGTTTTGTTTAGATTATCTTTAATTCTAGAGAGTTTTTTTTATATTTTTAAAATATAATAAATTAGCATATAAAATGTCCTTAAAAATGGAATTTCACATTTGAACAATGCGAGTTTTTTTTTTAACTTTGTTATAAAATGAAAAGTTATGGACAGATTTTTAATTATATATTTTTTCAGTGTATACAGATGAGTATGTTAGATTTAAACTGGCAAAGTAAATTTTTGTTCCAAACAGTGCATAGTGGTTAAATCGCTGGCCTAACTTGGCCAATTCAACCCCATAAAAATTGATGATGGGGTGAATTGGCCACCATTGTTATTCTTATTTTATGTACCTATTATTATTGACATTTTTATTCCGTATAATTAATTTAAAATATAAACAGTTACTTTATTAAGTAAAAAATAAATAAAAAATGAATTTATATGGAAAATATGAATTCAAAAAGTGTCAAAATTTGTCCCCACGAATGGGGTGATTGGGCCACCACATTTTTTATTTGCTTATTTTTATTTATTTATTAATTGAATTTAATTACTTATTACTAATTTTATATAATAAACAATTACTATATTAGTAAAATTAAAATATAAAATTGAATTTATACATAAAGAGGAATTTAAAAAGATGCCAATTCACACCCACAATGGTTGGTCCGATTCACCCCTTCAAACTGAGTCTAAATGAGCTTTCTATTTAACTTAATAAACTATGAATTATTAGAATTACATTATCTATTATTTTTGTGTGCTTATGACCTACTATAGGGGCCTTGATTTTTCAGGAAAAAAAATTCAAAGTGTATTAGGGAAAAGTGGGGAGAGACAAAGTTATACCTAAAGTGGCCCAAGTCACCCCGCCCCGACGCTCTACGGATTATATATAGTATATATATATATATATATATATATATATATATATAATTATATATATATATATATATATATATATATATGGCCAGTTCCAGATTAGGTGCCCCTGTATCTAAAAAAAACACTAGTATCTACATAAAAACTAAAATAGCATTTTTGAATTTTCAGGCGTACATTTGTAAGCAAGAACCAAAAAAAAAATTAATAATTATTATTTTAATAAATAACTACAAAAAATTTTATAATCGTACATTTCCAAACTTAATTTAAACATGATACCATAAAAAAAGTTTTCTTTATATCTTTTCAATACTTTAGGGAAACCAAAAATAATGGAAAAAATTAAAATTAAAAAAATAAAAATCAAGGTATTTAGATTAAAAAATTAAAATTGCATATACGGTTAGGTCAGGTCAGGTCAGGTCATCAAAAAAAAATTTAATTTCGCCTCTAGAACATCTATCTATCATTGTGTGTGTGTGTGTGTGTGTGTGTGTGTGTGTGTGTGTGTGTGTGTGTGTGTGTGTGTGTGTGTGTGTGTGTGTGTGTGTGTGTGTGTGTGTGTGGTGTGTGTGTGTGTGTGTGGTGTGTGTGTGTGTGTGTGTGTGTGTTGTGTGTGTGTGTGTGTGTGCTGTGTGTGGTGTGTGTGTGCTGTGTGTGTTGGTGTGTGTGTGTGTGGTTTGTGTGTGTGTGTGTGTGTTGTGTGTGTGTGTGTGTGTGTGTGTGTGTGTGTGTGTGTGTGTGTGGTGTGTGTGTGTGTGTGTGTGTGTGTGTGTGTGTGTGTGTGTGTGTGTGTGTGTGTGTGTGTGTGTGTGTGTGTGTGTGTGTGTGTGTGTGTGTGTGTGTGTGTGTGTGTGTGTGTGTGTGTGTGTGTGTGTGTGTGTGTGTGTGTGTGTGTGTGTGTGTGTGTGTGTGGTGTGTATGTGTGTGTGTGTGTGTGTGTGTGTGTGTGTGTGTGTGTGTGTGTGTGTGTGTGTGTGTGTGTGTGTGTGTGTGTACAGACAAGGCCTCCCAAGTGGAGTATTTCATATGAAAACACACCAGCAATGTGGGGTAGGATAGCTTAGTGGGTTACTTTTTACGCTACCCCACTAGGCTAAGCCCCCTCTATGGAGTATTAAGGGTGAAATAAATACGTTACCCCAAAAAAATTTTGGTACCACAGAAGTTCGAGAGGACTTCAAACATGTGTGTTCGTGTGCGAGAAGAGAACACACTGCAAGCCACAAAAGTACGATCCGTGCACAACCAGCGCGCGCAACCATCTCTAGCCTACTCGGTCATTCTGGCTCGGGTGGCGCCAATAAACCAATCAGCGCGCTGTATTCCGAGACTCTCGCTCTCAGCCAATTATATTGCTTTAAATTCCGGTTTTCGCTGGAT
>JABUQX010113267.1:0-20000 GCA_015478945.1 Trachelipus rathkii
CCTAACCAAAATTTCCTAACCAACATATATATATATTTATATTACAAATTAGTATAATATATACCTAGTATCGTATGCTAGATATTTATTAGCTTATTCATTTTATTTAGGCTCCGCTATTTATATTATACGTATAAATATCAATGTAACATGAATGTATTTTATATGTTATTATCAATTTGTACATATAAGTGATGCATCTTATTATATTTATTAAACCAAACTGGTAGATTGGCATGGTATATGCGATTTGGCAACACTGTATAGATTTGGGGAGCTGAATTATATATAATCAGCCGAGCTCTCGATGTGTCATTCATATAGAGTTTTAGATCAAATTTAAGAGCTTTTAGTCAGCCTCCTGTTTGTATAATTTCGAGTTTTTTTATATTCCAAATGAGGATTTTTTATAATATTATTTAGGCTAGCGGTTAAGATTTTTTTTTAATATATATATATATTATATTATTTTATAGTTATATATATATATTATATATATATATATATTATATATATATATATATATATATATATTATTATATATTATATATTATATATTTTAATATATATCTCTCATTTAAAAATAATGTAATACATCTATGCAATTAATTGCCGTAAGGTATTAATACATTATTAATTAAAGATATAACGGGAAATGATATATGCAATTGTTAAAAAAGTGTTTTTTCCAGAAACGTGTTTTGATTCATCTATTTGAGTAAAGCATCTACGTTGACGTTATCAGCGGTTTAAATGTATGTTGTTGTTGTTGGTGTGTAGATATTATTTAATTATGGAATTGCGAATACTATGTTAAAGCCTAATATTTATTGTTAGTAGCTAATTGTATGAAATTGATTTTAATTGTCTTAATATCTATATATTAATGATATTGAATTCAGACTAGTCTTCGATAGTAATGATCTTATAGAAGAGGAGGATATACAGGAGCATAGAGACTCTCTGTTAGAGAATTAGTACTGGAACGTCTAAATATGAAGTAAAGGTTTTGATGAAAACTTTTCCCCACGGACGGAGAGATTTGCGATGTTTGAATGGTTGTTGGTGAAGTAATTGATGTTTATATTAAAGCCTTAGATAGATAGGTTTACGCATAGGGTGGGAATAATTTCATTTTGGTGATGATCAGTCACTCTGACGGAATATATGTAACTGTTTAGGGATATATTGACAATAATTGGGGTGAAGAGATGATGAGACGTTTGGAAGGGTCATTCAGTCGGTGACAGGCTCTTTGAATTCAAGTAGTGTAAGGTTATGATAGCAAGGAAAGGTATGATGTAAAACGATTCATTTCGAGCCAAATTTAGTTTTCAAATCGTTCATTAGTAAAGTTCTACTAGGAAAGGAGTGTAGGTTTGTGTTCAAGAAGTGTGTTTCTGTTTTGGAAAATAGTTTGTGATGTGTAGAGTGAGAGGTATTCATTCGTATACATGAGAAGAGGGCATTTAGTAAAAATGTGGTATGGATATAAGATTTTTTGTTGCCTTTGAAAAATCGAGACATATGAAAATGCGTTACTCGTATTTTGGGTCTGAAGGTATGGAGTAATAATACTTTATAATCTTTAACGAGATAAGTAAATGACCTTTTCTTATGGATGATGGGTAATCTATATATGCTATAAAGAAGATAAGCTTAAAGTTATGTTTTGAGAATACAAAGCATAAGGCGTATAGAATGGTAATTTTTTGCACTTTTTTGCTATATTTACAGTAATAATATTGCGGCATAAATTTTAGACTGTGAATTATGGATAGTAGGAAACAGTGTTATACGATAAGTGTCAGGCTCTTTTGATAAGATGGGTTATACCTGATGTGTGATGTATATCGTGAATTATTATATGTTTGTTTTTAAAAATAGGATATATAATACGTGCAAGAAAATTAGATTTTGTATCTGTTTGAGGAAATAAGGCTGATGTAGGTAGTTTAAACGTTTTGTACATAATTTAGACATCTTTATTGTGTATATCTTTGTAATAGAAAATTAGTTTATGTGTTCTTATATGATATTTAGTGAATATTATTATATTTAGTATTGAATTATATTATGTTTACTTTTTTTATAATTTAAGTGAAGAAAGATATGTGTGTGTGTTGAATTATCTCTTGAGTAGTTCATATATGTTAGATTTTTGAATGACTTTCAGTGTGATTATTCTAGAGACTTGCATTTTTTAAGATTTGTTAGCATAAGAGCGAGAGATATGAGCAGTCTGCTTGTATTTCTTGGGGTATGAATTCGCGCAGAGTCTCGGATTCTCGTGAGTGCTGGTGCTATAGATAAGGAGGTGAGGAGGTCTGCTCACTTGTGGTAGAACAGATTTTAATTATGAGCCGAAAACGTGTAAATATTTATATGACCATTCTGATGGAGATTTTCAGAGGAAATCCTAGAGTCCAAAAGTAGTTTGTTTGCTGGACATATGGAGGAAAATTTGATATAAGTTCGTATGCATATACTTGACACCAGTTTCAGGAATCTATCAGAGAAGTCTAAAAAAAAAAAAAAAAAAAAAAAAAAAAAAAAAAAAAAAAAAAATACAGAAGGTATAAATACATTTTCATGGGTTGGATGGAATATAGTTTCAGGGATAATTGCCTTTCAGCACCATGTGATTGAAAGGTCTTGCTAATGTTGGTTGTCAGTGAAAGACAATTCAAGGGTTTATTTCTTTATCATTTTTTAATGAGATACTTGAATTATAAGGACTATTCTTTCTTCGAAGTAGATAAAATGTCAACAAATGAAAGACAAGAATTTGAAGAGTATATAATAAGTTTATAGTAAAGATACATATTTTTGAGAATGTGAAGTATTGTGTCTAAGATGTTATATACTAAGCATGTTTTTTTGAGAAGTTTGAGGTAGCTTCATTAAGACTTTGTATAGATTGTTAGTAAACAAATTGATTTTATGCCTTTAGTTTTTATAAAAATGTGGTTTTGGCGAGGAAAAATTATTTAGTGTAGAGAAGCTAAGCTTTCATGAAGTTGATGGTTTGTTGAGGAAATTGACAATATGACTAATGGACGCTCGTACGGTGGAGGAAAGGGTTCCAATTAGAACAATGGTTTATGATGGTTTTGGTTTGTTAAAGGAGTGAAATGCTTCTTACGTGGTTTGTGCAATGGATGGACTAAAGACTGCAATAAGGAAGGGATGTTGCTAGGTATCCGGTGTTGATGTTCAAGATTAAATGAAAAGAAGATAGGTATAGAGACGGGTTTAATGTAGTTGTGTGTGGATGTGATGGAAATGGCAAAAAGAGTAATTATTCCAGATCTGATGCATGAGTGAAAATGCTTAAGATTTAACCGGAGGTTTATAATTTTTGTTTCATGATGGAGGATTGTAACGATCAAGCCGATAGACTATGCCACATTCCTTTCTTTTATTGGCGCGTCTTTATGTCATGCATGACACATGGTATAGGAATGCGTTTTCTCTTTTACATAAAACCGATCAGGGTAGCCTATTTGTTCTTAATTTTGGACCTTTTCTGCACAGTTGCGAGCGTGCTTATGTATATATTGTTCAATTTTTTCTGATACAAGAGCCGCGATTTTGTTGAGTAGGTGAAAGGATTAGGGTTTTCCGACTAGCATAGTTTTTTTCATGGTAATAACATTTTTATTAAAGTGTAAAGGCTAAAGATGCATTGTTGTGTTGTTTTATTAGACATGCTATATCAATTCTTTATGAGCCTTCTACTTCTAAAAATTTTTTAGTAATTTAACATTTGTAGCCAATATTTTCACCATTCTTTCAAATTTGTATTCTTTTAGCCTATAAATTATTTATTGTTCTTCAAATTCTTGTCTTCTTTGTTGCATTTTTTATTACTTGAAGATTTCTTATAGGAATTAGGTCTTTTAATTCATGTATTTCATTTAAAATGTATATGGAAGAGCTTGGAATTTGTCTTTTTTATGAAACAATAATTTTAGGAGCCTTTTTTAATGAATGGTGTGAAGCATGTATTGAAGATTATATTTCCATGAACGCCATTGAAATTATTTTATTTCTTCTTTTTATAGGCTTTGATTGAGTGATTCTGACTTGGGTGTGTAGTAGTGTGCATATACGAATGATGATCAATTTTTCGGATTTATTGCGAGCATATTTTGAATTGATTTTCCTCTGAACTCATCAGGAATGTCTAAATTTTGGATTTGCGGCGTTTTTTTAGGTTCTTATTTATGTTTTGTTTTGCCCCATATGTGAGCATCTCTCGCTTTTATTTGTGGACATTTGCATTTATCTGGCTACCAGTAATAGGAGATTTATTTTCTTCCTTCTCTATATTAGCCTTTATTTCTGGTATGTTTCGGTTATAGTACATGTATGACTACCGATGAGTATCTTTCTTCTTTTTATTTTTCTTTTTTATATAGCATATTGATATTCGTTTCTTTGGCTCGTATTTTTTTTTCATTAGTAAAAAGGCTTTTTTGTGACATATCGTGTTGAAACTAGTTAGTGCAGTCTTTTGTCCAAGAGACAGAGTGTACAAATTTAATTTTTTGGCACGTATTATTATATCTGATGTTTTTTAAAACAGATGCATTATAATACGATTAAATTCCGACATTCTGGAATATACCATGTGATAGAGGTTTGAACTTTTATCGTATAGACCACTGCTGTTACATCCATATGTTACAGTCTAATTTATGCGCGATATTATTATGTTGAAGTTAGATAAGTGCAAAAGTATACCTATTCATATCGCCTTATGCTTTGGTATTTTCCCTCCTAAAACAAACTAATTTAAGCTTATTTCTGTTTAGATAAAGTATGATTTAACCTCTCATCATGGCCTATAATGTATAAGGGATCATCTTCTCTGTTCTCGTTAGATGGATTATAAAGTATTTTTACCCTCCATTCCTTCGGACAAAATAGCTATAGGATTTTTGGATATTCTCGTTTTTTCAAAGTCAGTTACTTGAAAGAATCTGTATATTCATACTATTTTTTAGCTATGCTTCTGCCTCTTTTCTAATTGTATACGATGAATACCTGCTGGCTACTACCCCATTCACGACTATTTTCTAAAGCAGAACAGCTTTCTTTGAAGCTACTACAGTCTTTTCTGATGTAACTTTACTAATGTAAGATGTTTGAAGCTAAGTTTTTGTGTGATCGAATGAATTTGGTTTTCAGTCATTACTTTTCTTTAGGCTATATGAACAGGTAGCTATATTTGATTTGTAAAGGATGTTTGTACGGCTGGAATGCAGCTGTCAACGTCTCATCATCTTTTATCCATATTGTTTATATATCCCTGTAACTGATTGTTTCATAAGTTTTCGGTCGGTGACTTGTATACGAAAAGTGAAATTGATTCACACGTATGCGTAACTATCGTAGTCTTAAGTTTGTAATAATTAGATCATATGAATTCACAAAACCATTTCAAACGATGTTCAAGATCTCTGGTGCGTGGAAAAGTTTTATACATAATCTTTATTTTGTATGACGTTTCCATTGACTTTTTAAGTTTCTCTACAGAGATGTGCGTTATGTCCGTTATAGTGGTCTTCCTCTTCTTATTAGAGGGAGCAGATGAAGTCTTTATTGGAATGCCTATCTTTTACTCTAATGTAGATATTTGACTTAATCAGTTTTACCTACTATTATTGGTACTATACATAATATATTGTTTAAATAGTATTTTCATTGCATATATTAAATTAATTTATCATACGGAAAACAAATCCATTTTAACGGTGGCCCTGATACGTATTAGGATGCCTTCTTACCTTCGATGGTATGGATGTATACTTCAACCCAGTTTTCCTGAAGATATTTTTTTTAGACCTGTGCATATATATTTTTCTTTATTCTTTGATTTGATATTTCGTACTGGTAATTTAGGTTTCTAATTTTCAATTAGTAGGATACTACCGGTTATTTTTTTTTATGAGGAGATATTATATATTTATATATATATTATATTATATTTTTATATTTATATATATATATATATTATATATATATATATTTATTATATATATATTATATATATATTTTATATTATATATATATATATATATTAAGAAAAAATCTTACAGCTGAATAAGTATTGATTTGAAAATCTCATGTGTGATATCAAAATTCGATAATGATACCATGGAGCTGATAAATTGAGTCTTAAAGTGTTGATGCGTAGAGCTCTTGAATTATATGAATTCCGAGTAGTTGCCTGATTTTATATAAATCAGCTCAACTTATGCAGTGTTGCCAATTACCTTGTATGATACGCGTTGCCAGATTTACAGTTTGTTTAATATATATATAAGTCTTGCATCACTTTATGCAAATGCATAAAAATCATTTTCATGTTTCGAGTTGAATATTTTTGCTGAAGGGGGCGGAGGCTAAAGTAGATAGCTAAATTTTAGGTGTACTATTGAGTATGTTGTGTGTTGTGTGTGTGTGTGTGTGTGTGTGTATGTGTGTGTGTTTGTTGTGGTGGCGCGGGTTTTTTAGTAATATACTAATATTAATAATATATATCAATAATAATAATAATATAATAATAATAATAATATAATATATAATAATAATAATAATAATAATATTTATTAATAATCTATAATAAATAATAATAATAATAAACTACTGTTTAAGATAAAAATATATGTTAAGTAAGGACAAGAAAAGTAATAAATCTCATTTACCCTTTCTCATGTGTCTAAGTTTATTGGGAAAAATAATAAATCTCGTTACCCTTTTCATGTGTCAAAAGATATTTGTACAAAGTATAAATCTGTTGACTTTGTGTGGTCAAAAGATATTGGGGATAAGTAATATCTATTACGTTTTATGGTGTATAAGATATTGGGAAAAATGTAATAATCTTATTACCTTTCATGTGTAAAGATATTAAGATTAAGAGTCCATTTCCGATTTCCATTTGGACTGGACCTGTGAATGGCGTAGCATACGTTCTTGATGTTTACCGCTTGAGCGTACAGATTAGTAATGTTTTTTTGATGTGACTGGAGAGCATTTTATACAATGTTTTTAGTTGTTTGGTCTGCAGCAAGTGTCGCCAATGCGTTTTGGTGTTGTGAGATTTGTGGAATAATAATAATATAATTAATATAATAATAATAATAATATAATAATATAATAATAATAATTAATTAATAATTAATAATAATAATATATATAATATATATTATATAATATAATATATATAATATAAATAATATTTTTTAGCGATTGTGTATAGTAAAGATTGAGATTGTATGCGTACTTGCTGCTGTAGTTTGAAACTTCTATTTTAGTTAAATTGTTATGAATGATGTATGTCAGTTAGGCTAGGATGAGATATATTTTTTGTTTAGTTTTCCATATTACAATGTTATGTAATTAACCATTAATATTTTAGAAGATTGTTTGAAAAGTGTTGTATATTTTCATTTACCTTGAACGTCAACTATTTTCCACAACAAAAACAACACACAAAAAAACAAACTTCACACAACTAAAACAAACAACACAACAAAAAAACCAAAGTAATTTCACAACGACAATAACAAAAAAAAAAATACCAAGCAAGCAACATTCAAAAAAAATACACTGGCCAATGAAAAAGCGACTTTCAAAAGCTACAGCAGAATTTTTTTATGTTATGTTTAAAAACTATCAACATGAAACAATTTTAGATCAAAAGAGCAATAGATTCATAGATCAATTAGATCATATGATCCGAATGGGTAGAGGATAGAGTGGGTGATTTGGATTATTGATTTCTGATTTAAGTGTTTTACTGATTTCTGATTTACCTGTTTACTGTTTAGGTTGTAAATGCAATTTTTTTTAAGTTTACATAAAGGAATAATTTTTAGTAAAAACAAATGTTTTAAACTAATAAAAATAATAATTTTATTTAGTAACATAATGTTTAAAAGAACAAACCAAATAATAAAAGTATTTTTGTGTTATGTTATACAAAAATATGACTTGCTCAATAGTAATAGATCAATGATTCAATAGATAATGTGATGGAAGGGTGCAGGGTAAGTTGATGATGCTTGATTTACTGATTTCTGATTTACTGAATTTACTGATTTATGCCTTTAGTATGTACAATGCCAATTTTAAAGTTTAACATTATAGAATATTTTTTTTAGTAACAAAATGTTTTAAAGATAAACAATAATATTTTTTATAGTAAATAAAAAATAAATAAATTTTTATAGTAAAACATAATGTTTAAAGAAATAAATAAATAAAAGTTTTTGTGATATGTTATACAATGACTGATAATAGATCATAGATCATAGATTAATAGTCATAGATAGAATGGGTAGGGGATGATGGGTTGGTTTGATTTTATGATTTTCCTGTTCTGATTTACGATGATTTAACTGATATATATTACCTGATTAAGGTTGTTAAAATGCAATTTTTAGTTACCATAAAAATATTTTTTTGTAAAATTTTTTAAGGAAAAATAATAAAGTAAGCAAAGACCTATTTGAAATAAAAATTAAAATAAAGAATAAAATGTAAATAAAGTTATAATAAAATAGAAACAATATAGTTTGTTGATTTAAAAAAAGAAAGAGTTTTGAAAAATAGATGTAGTCCTGAGGTTAAGTATGTTTTCAACTAAGCACGAGACGGTCCAGTAGCGGTGCTGTACAGTCTGTCTTTCTTTCTTTTTTCTCTTTATGCTCCCGTGATTTAACTTCTTTATTTAGTTGGGGACTCTCCGGAGGGTTAACATTCTTGACCTTCTTTTCATGTTATTATTCTTCTCATTATTCTTCTTCTCCTTCTCCGTCCTCTCTTATGCCAGTCGTGATTTAGTTCTTTTTTTCGTTGGGGACCTCTCCGGAGGGTTTCAAAGATTTTTCCTGCTTTTCCTTTTCTTCTCAATTCTCTTCTTTCCTCTAAGTCAAAGTGATAAACCATCTAGATAACTACTTCTTTATTTAGATGGGGACCTCGGTGGTGATCCAAAGCTCAGTCTAGCTTCAGTCTCTAGTCCAGCTTCAGATTCTATTTTTCCCATCTTCTTCCTATATCTTATGCAATTTATCTTATTAAGATTCTTCTATCTGGAAGGATACAGCGGCTTCTCCCCGAAGGGGTGCACTACCGGAATGCATTTCAGACCATAACGGAAGTGCGGCAGACAAAAAACCAGGATTTAGAGATATATATCGGCAAACATTTATTATTTATTTATTCTATTAATATTTTTAATCTTAATTTAAATTATTGTATTTTATTTTAATTTTAAATTTTTTTTTTTTTTTTTTAAATTTTTTTTTTTTTTTTTTTTTTTATTTTTAATTAATGGAAAATAAATTCTGTAAGAAGTTATGGAGAATTCTTTGCATATCCTACTTTGGATTTTTTCGTGGCTGAAAATCTTTCTCTCATACTACTTCATTAGCTTGTGTTTCTGCTACTGTTCGCCTAATGGAACAAATTTTACGTTCTTTTTGACTTATCTTTATATTCTATTTCATTTTGTATACTGTTTATACTTTTCCATCCAAATGCTGAGGTCCTTTACTTAGGGGGTTTCAACGTACATCACACTGAGTGGTTGGCTCCTCACACTGATGCAGGCGGGGAGGAGGCAAAAACATTCAGTATTCTAAAAAACGATTTGGACAGTTATATTTAAAGGAACCTATTCACTTTTTTCATGATTGCCTAAGCATTTTTTTTACGCTTGTTTATGTTTACAGAACTACTTCTGGTTTATAAATACATCATTTCATCTTCCTATTGGTAACTCTGACCACATCTTGTACAGGCTCTCTAATTATAACAATACTTTTCTCACAGCAACTCCATCATGCCTACATCGTAATATTCTGGCACTTTAAAATCGGCTAATTGTGGGGCATTGTGTTGTTTTTTGGCTAACTATCTTGGTAATGAAACCATGCTTTGTGACCTGGTGATGCTTCGTCACCGCTGAAAGGAGGGGACCGATCACTGATGTGAACGAGCAGGTTCGTTCAATCTTCAACTAATGCTTTTCTCTCTTCAGCAAAATCATGGTTCACTGGAGCTTGTTCTCGCGCGCATTCAGGAGAGAGAACATTGCGTATCGGGCATGGAAAAATTCTCGTTCTACTATCACTCTTACTAATTTTCATTCTGCTCGGATTCGTTGCAGGGCTACTATTCGCACAGGCTAGCGTACTTTCACTAAAAGAAAGTGGACAAGCCTGCTTGTCTCCTATTGATAAATATTTCTGGTGCGCTTACAAAACATCTCTACGAACTTTTGTAAAATCTGTCTTCCTCCTTTATTCGCTCTGACGGTTTTCTGTTGCTAACTCTCCTTCTGAAAAGGACAATCTCTTTGGCCTCATTTTTTTTCATCTAATTATACCATGGACGATTCTGCATCTCTCTCGCTCCTACTCTTCTGCCTCTCAGGTTTCGCCATGTCTTTACTGTAATGCACCATGATCATGTGCGTGGATCCTGAGTTTATGAACCGTCAGGAAGGATAGTGGCCGCGGAAGGCATTTCCTCCGTGTTTTTGAGGGAGTGTGCTTCCGAGCTGACGCCTGTCCTCGTTCAACCTCTACTCTCTATTGTCTTAATACTAATATTTTTTCCTCCGTACTTGAAGCCGCGCTAGTCAACGATCGCGAAAAAAGGTAGCTGCGCTCTAATCCTTCAACTTAGTTCGCTCTTCTAGGTAGCGAACTTGATCACTTCTTATCTAAAATTTTGAAATCCTATTAAATTCTCATTTCATGTGGATCATCTGGAGTTCATTCCTTTCTCATCGGATGCTTCAGATATGGCTTTCGTCGTGTTTTAGGTCAACTGGTGGAGCATACTTTCGCTATCTAGGCTGATTTTATGGTCTATTGCCCTTAGGGCCATGGGAAGTCTGCGTGGTGGCCGCCTTGAACATATGATCCAAGGGCTTTTGACGGGGTTTGGCACTCGTCACTGCTTCTAAAGCTCCTTCCTTTGGCGTCTTTCCCTATATCTCTTTGTTTATTCTTGTCTAGTTTCTCCTGATGCTCCATATCAGATCGTTTTCCCCCAAGGTAATTCATGGAAGGCGTCGCCTTCTCCTTTCATCCTGTTAACTGTGGTGTTTCGCAAGGTTCTGTTTCTATCTGCGCATACTTTATTCTACTTTTCATCAACGAGCTCCTCAGCTGTACTTCCAACGCTGTTCACTATTCTTAAGCCGATGATCAACTCTCCATTCTTCCAACTCATTTCAAATTCTGCTCCCTCTTTTGTTTGCTTAGAAGCTTCCATCTCGTCTTCAGCTTTCAATTCTATTTTGAAACGATGTGGATGGGCATTTCCGGGTGGGTCACGGGCGCAACATTGTAAAATTTCAACTCTTTAAAAACTTCAACACTTTTTCTAACTATCCTCTCAAAACACCTCCATACTTTCCTATTTCCTTCGACGCCTCTAACGTCTCTCCTGTGATAAATAACATTCTTGGGTCTTACGTCAAACAAATTATCTTGGAAACGCTTCATATTTCAATGGTTTGGCTTAAGGTGTCAAAGAAGCTGGGAGTTTTGTTCAGGTTGCGGGAATTTTTCTTCTCTGCACAGCTACTCCAGTTATATAAGGGCTTAATTCGCCTGTTGGAGTACTGTTGCTCACATTCGGGGGGGCTACGGCTCCACCTTCAATTGGATAGGATTGTAGTCTCCAAGCTACAAGTGAGCTAATACTGTCTCGCTATTTCAACTCTCTCGACCCTATATCTCTGCGGGTAATCGTTGGCGCTCTTATCTTTTTCTAATAGGCTACTAACAGCGGCAGATGCTCGGGAGTTGACCTCCCGCATTCACGCACGCACACTTGCCGTCGCCGCTACCGTGTACAAGAAGTGCCTTGTGCTCTCGCGCACGAATTTTGCGTGAGTATTGACGAACACCAGACTTGTTCGTTGTGGTGCCTATTTCTTTCCAGCTACTTCTGTTCTGTGGAACCCCTTGCCTTCTTCTGTTTTTCAACTATATTTAATCTTCTCTCTTTAAAGCCCAGGTCTGCGCTCACCTGAGAACTTATTTGCGTTTGTTAGGCTGGGGATTGGGTGGGGTTTTCAATGTTTTTTTTTCCGCCTATCCTTGAGAAGAGCCCACATCTGAGTGGTGGGATCTGTAAACAAAAAAAAAAAAAAACAAAAAAAAAAAAAAAAAAAAAAAGGCGGCAAAAGTATCTGCTGTCAGCCTAAATTATTTAAGTTGTGATAAGTTTTAGTGTAATAATTAATATTGTTAGAAAATATAAATTATTAATTATTATTATTATTATTATTATTATTATTTATTATTATTATTATTATAATTCTAAGCAAAGGGAGCAGTAAAGCTATGATGATTAATTATTATTTAATTTCTTTAAATTTTTTATGATGAACATTTTTATGAAAATTGTTACGGTTTTACATACTAGTTATGACGTTTACGTTAACGATTACGTTATACTCCGTTTACTATTCTTTACAGAATAGAACGCTGTCGATGGCTAAACGCCGTTAAATTTTTGTTAGATTAAAGTGACTACGGGCGGTTAACTTTATTGCATTAGGTGCCCACCTTTGTAAATGTATTATATATATATATATAAATTAATCTATATATATAGTAAACTATAATATATGTTATTATTAAATAATATTTATTGTATATATTTATATATATATGATATTTTTATTCTAAAATAAGTTCAAAAGAGATATATAAGTAGACGAATGATTTAACTAATACTGTATTAGGGGTAAATAATATACGTATATATATTAACATTAAATGATAATAATTAAATAATATTTGTCTCTATATTACTGTATAATATTTATAATAACTTTCTATAGGCATATATTGTAGAGAAATCAAGAATAAATATAATTATAAATCGCTTCAACTCTTGTGCGTAGTGGGGGTGATTAGAGTGTTGATTTCTTGAGTCATTTCGTATTGGATCATGCTTAGTTGAAGACAGAAGGTGATTGTATGTGGTTGCTTTTTAAAGCTCTCAATGTCATAATGTGATTTGGTTATTTTTTTGAAGATAAAAAAGTTGGTCGTGATAAGTTAAATGTGCTAATCTCACACGTTAACTCGTTTGGATCTGTCAGTTGCGAATATTTTGTTTACTATATGTGGTGAGTTTTTTTAAAAAAAAATTCTTTTTTGCGCAGTACATGTTGACCAAAAAATTGGGTGGCGGTCTTTTAACACCACATTTAGAAAGCATATTTAATTATTATTTTTGATTGTCACATTGGATACAAGGACACAAGATTGAAGATTCGCCATATATCTTGTGGCAAGATTTTATAAATTCTATGCAAAGCACGCATGAAAAGAATTAAAAAAAAAATCTTAATTTGAAATTCATCGTTCCTCTTCTAAACCCAGAAAATGTTATTTCTAACTTTTCAGACAGATTGTTATCAAACAATGAAAAAAGACTGCTTTCGCTAGGTCAATTTTTTTCAATGTAAAGTCTGCAATTATTGATTATGATTTATCCTTTGAAAAACTACTACTTTCTTTAAAATCTCTTGAACCATTTGGAGACAATTTTGAAACTTTTACTATTTAGAAACATTGCCTATAATTTTGTTTTTTTTTTCTCCAAACCAGGGTTGAAAAACCAGATATGAGAGTTACTCCATTCACCGGGTGGATGAGACCCTTGGTGAAGTTGGAGTGACTGAAAAGAGAAAAAACAGTCACGCAGTCTAAACAGAACTGGCACAGCTTTGCTTAAAGGCCGCTGGAACGCATTTGTGATGTGAGGTTTCGAAGACATTTTTTTTATTTATGTTAAGGCAGAATGTTTATATTGTCAACAGAAGAGACAGAGAACCATCGAAAGAGATAAGGAATGGTAGAAAGTGTCTCAGAGAGAGAGAATCGAAAGATTAAGACGAGAGGCAATTTCTAGAAGTAAAAGAGGGAGCAATATTAAAATGAGTTGAAGAATGGAAGGGTGAATCATCGGCATATGAATTTGAAATATTCGCTAACAACAATTAGTGAAAAAGAGGAATAGAGTAAGACAGAAACCTTGAGGAACACGCTATTAAAACATAGAAGGAGAGAAGAAGTCGCCCCATCAAAAAAGTAAGATATTTGAACGATATTGAAAGAAAGCAAGAACATTAAGTAAGCAAAGAGAAGGAGAAATCCCAAAGGAGGGGAGCTTGGAAAGTAATGACGAGTTAGATATGTCAAGCGCCATCACACATGTCTCCCCATAGTTCTAAGGGCGGAAACCTAATCGGTTAGTAGGAAAGTATATCACCAGTAGACCTCGAGCGCCGAAAGTCGTACTGGGAATCGGAAAAAAGAGAATGAGATTCCAGATGATCTAAGAGACTAGAGTTGAGAAGAGTTCCAGAGATCTTAGATAGGATACAAGGAGAGCAATTAGGACGATAATTAGAAGGATCAGAGACGGCTACCATTTTCGGAACCGGTTGGAGCATATGCGCGTTCCAACACTAACCGAAAAAGCGCTAGTAGTGAGGCAAAGAGAATATAGTTGAAGAAGAGGTGGCGCCAGTTCAGAAGCATACTCCCTCAAAGCTTTGGGAAGAGTGGCATCCGGGCCGCTCGCCTTCCTAGCCTTCATAGATTTCAGGAGCCCATGCACCCGATCGAATGTAAGCACAGGTAGAGGAAGAGGATTGCCAGAGTCGTCCATGATTGAATTAGAGGAAAATAGGAGACCGAAGAGATTGGCCTTTTCAGTTGGAGTATTAGCAACTGAACCATCAGAAGCGATAAAAATAGGAAAGGTAAGCTTTACACAAGTTCTGTTAGAGATTATTTGGTAGAGGGCCACAAGAGTTTGGTCATTAGGAGAACCAAGGAGGTCTAGCGCACTTTTCGTTTATGAAAGTCTGCGCTTTGTCGTTGAAGAGTAACCCAGCAAAGATTTCTAGCTGAATGAAGATTAGCGAGAGTGATAGGAGAACGATAATTTTTAGGCTTATGATACGCACTGCCTCAAGCCTGAATGGCCAGAGAACAAGCGCGATCGAACCATGGATTTTTAGGAGAGAAAGATTTTGGCGACGAAGGGGTGACACTTGACTCATATATATATATATATTTATATATATATAATATATATATATATATATATATATATATAATATATATATATATATATTATATATATATATAATATTTAGTATATATATATATTAGCTGGGCTGCGAGTCCGAGCAGTGACAAGGTCTTTTGGGTGGAACCAGAGCCGGAGCGCGGAAGCCGAAATCTTTTGGGGTTCTGGAGGCCGGAGCCGAATTTTAGGGGGCCTGGGACCGGAGTCCGGAGCGTGCAAAAGACGCTGCTCGGCTCAGGCAAGTACAAAATTAAGTAATTTTTAATTTTATTACTAACAGGTTATAATATATATATATATAATATATATATATGTTATATAATATATATATATATATTTTATATTATATTATACTATATATAATATATATACTATATATATATATATACATGGGCGCGTTATATGCAAAATTTAGGGGGGGGCATAATTAATATATATATATATATATATATATATAATATATATAATATATATATATATGCATAATTTTAGACATATATATAATATATATATATTTATATATATATATATATAATATATATATATATATATATATATTATCTTATAGTACAGTGTTTTCAAAGGTTGAATAATAAAAATGATAATTCACACAGCAAAATATTTATAAATATTTCATAATTTACGAAAGTTTTATTTCAAAATGAATTATTTGTAGTTTAAGTTTATATTATTAAAAGTGTGTATATTTTTAGCATGAAATAAGAATTTAATACTTCTTTTTTTCTTTTCTTAAAATCATGTTATACTAATATTTTGCTATCAAGTGATGTTTTTGACGTGAAACGTTTCCCCGAGCGCGAATGCTAGATTAACATAGCCGAGTTAACTTTCGTTGAAAATAGTTTTTGACACTTAGGCCACGTTTTAACATGTCATAAGGTATAACAACGCTTTCAATTGCACAAGTAGTTGATGGAAGTGTGGAAAGTACTTTGATAGCTTGTGGAACTGTTTGGAAAAATGTACAATGATTTTGTAGTAATGTGGCTGTAACTATTTTCTCATCATTTGTTCCGCTATCTGAATCATTCAGAAATTTAAACAAGATTCTTGCTTTCAACAATTAGGTTGTCAATATTATATTCAATTATTTAATGTTTAATATTTTTTTTAATATTCGGATTTGGTTAATATTTTCCTGTTCTAACTGGGTGCAAAATGCAAAGAAGGGTAGATGTTATATTGTGTTCCGAAAATTTGAAACTCAGAGATGAAATGAGAGAATCAAGATAAAGTATAAATGGGGCAACTCTGAAGCAATCCTCAGCAGAACTTTTTGATGTCCCTGAGGCTGGAATTTCTTTGGATACTGCACTTGGAAATGAAAAATCTTGGCAAAAATTCTTAGATTTTTAAAAAATTCTTTAAAAAGAGACTGCATTATTTTCATTTCCATCAGTTTTTAAAATATTTAAAATGAACCTCATCCAAATTTATTACTTTAGTTTGATGAATATTTCCTATAGGCTCCAAATATGAACTATATTTCGTCATGATTATTAAACAGATAAGAAATGTAGGACTTCCTGCTGCTGATGAAAGCTGACATGCTGCAGTTTCGTGTGGGTTGCGTTACATCTGGATCAGATGAGAGATTTTTTAATGATAATTTTATTTTGGCTAAAATGTTTCTTAAAATATCCTAGTTTGATTTGTACTTGCAGACCATCGTGTTTCGCATAACAATAGTATATTAGCCACCAAATTTCTGCGAGACATTTTTTCAAACGGAAAAATTTATAAATTATTTTACTATTCATAGTGCTTCGAATTGCTGGACATGTATTTAGGTGCATTATTATTAAAATTGAAACGATAGTAAACAACAATGAAAAAATTTGCTTTAGGGTACTGATCTCTTATTAACTTCTGAACTTCATTTTCTTTGCGCAGTCATGGTGGAAGCACCCATCAAACAAGTCCACAGCTTAACCATATTTAAATTGTAAAATATCTGCGTGTAGTAAGACAATATAGCTCTGGCTAATATCTTCAGCTTTAAGTTTTTAGGAGGAGTAAAGCCTAGAAATTATTCACGTACATTGAGATCCTTATTCAACGAAGCGAACACCAATCAATAGCTGTTCTGTTCCGGATATGTCTGCTTCCTCGTCTGCTAAAGAGAGAAATATTTACAATTGTTTACTTCATTTACAATTTGATTATACATATCAACTTTCCACAATAAATATAAGTTCATTCTGAATGATATTTGATGTGTATTTAGCTTTTACTCGCTTGATTTCAATGTTCCACAAGAACATCTCCAGCTTTTACTCTGAATTTGAGTAAATCGGAAAAATTGACGGAATTTTGCAGTGCTACCTCTAATAGCGACATCAATAAGTGCAACAAAATATTAAAGTAGAAATAATAGGTGTTTTTTTTTTGCCTTATTTTTTTTTTATATAAGGGCTCAGCAACATGCAGTTGCTCAGTTACACTAAACATGCTTATTTTTATTTATTCGTTTTTAAATTCTTCCTGCTACACACAAATCTAATAATATTAGTTGTGCTGCTATAACTGAGCGCATCTTATGCAATTCCTGAATTTGCCATGGACTTTAGCACATGAATGCAGTGTTTTATATTGTCTAAATGGTTTAAACATAAAGAACCAATTGTCCTCTTTTGATAGAATGTCTTAAATACGGATTCAGACATATACTAACGAATCCTTTCATATTTTAGAATACGCTAAAGCGCAAGAATTGTGCAGATTAGCTATTCATAAGGAAAGGAGTTTTTTCCTCTTTAGAATCTTTAAAATTGTACAATGTATATATACATACCTATTATATAATTGTATGATTAATACCTTATATAATATATATGTTTTATTTTATATATTATATTTTTTTTTGTTATTTTTTGTTTTATTATTGTTTATTATTATGGCCACTGGAAGTTGAAGATTTGAAATAATTTTGCTTTTTCTAAAAAAAAAAAAAAAAAAAAATTAAAGTGATGAATTTTTAAATTATTCATTCTGTTATAAAATAACATTAATAATAATAAAAATTAAAATATAAAATACAATTTTTTGTGACTAACTTAAAAAATTTTATTTTTGATCCAATTTTTAATTCCGGTATTTAATACTGTGCTGATGGTTTGATTATTACGAGATTAGTTGAATGGACATGCTTTAAATGCTGATAATGGCTTACTTATATCAGCTTTTAGTAACATTGTGCAAATTGTGATGCAAGATTTTGACGAGGAAAAAAAATTGGATTGGCAGAGTGCCAGACCCTATATAATATCTAAAGGAGCAAGACTTGTGTTCTTTGCTCTGCTATTTAGGCAATAAATACAATTATTAATGATCTCATCAACAAGTTCAGTGGCCACTGATAATAAAAAATAATAATACTACAAAAAACTATATAATTTTTTATTTTTTTTTATGAGATAAAAAGCAAAAGGTATTTTGGCATAGTATACATATCACTACTGTATTCTTACTCACCTATAACAGTGTGAAGAAGGCATTAAAGTATTTATTATCAATCATACAGGTTATTGCCAGCCCTAGAATGAAGGGCTTTATCATTTGTCTCTATATCATATATTCAAAACAGAAGATATCAATTCAAGTATTTAAAATACTAGAGAATTCATAACTCAAAAAGGTGAGAAAAAAGATAATATAAAGATTTTGTAGTAGTCTTTTTGATTGCTTTATTATATTGCATGTTGCTCTTCGCTTCATTTTATTGCTAGTAAATGATTTAGAGGGTGTAAATGGTGTGGATGCTTAATATATATAAATATTAACCAATTTTTGTACTTTCAACTCTTAATAACTATCTATGAGTGAATAAATTAATATATTTAGATAATTTCATTTTTATAAATAATAATAATTAATAAAGTATATAATAATTAATTAATATAATAATTAATCTGTTTTTGATATAATTAATAATAAATAATTATATTAAATAATTAATTAAATAATTAATAATTAATATAATTAATTAATAATAAATAATAATTAGCGAGTGTAATTATAATATAGTAAATGATAGCCTATAATAAATCTATCCTTTCAGTATAAGGATTGGCTGCTGGATTGGCAATTATAAATATGGTAAAGTTACAATCTTTGGTCAACGAAAGATAGGAATATCGTCATAGTTTTGAAGAAGTAGTTACTTTTCCCTTATATAAAATTATCTCTATATAAAATAAATAATTTTAATTAAAAATTAACCTCACAAATTGTTAAAGATTTACAATCACAAAATAATATATTTTCAATTTAAAGAATTTATTATATATATAGTAAATAATTTTTAATACAACTAAAAACTTCTTTTTGATTCACCTCTTTTTCTATAATTTATTTTGTCTTCATTTATTATTCGCATGTCAATATTTTTCTTAGTTTATTCGCTAGACTAGTGGTACTACTCAGTGGATGGTTCCTCTCTACAGTCGCAAGTAATTGCTTGAGTGAGTTCCTTTCTGTGATTATTGGTTAATAGTTATATCTTATATCTGGTTCTTAGAATAAAATTATATATGATGAGTCTAAATTAATAACTTGTGTTAATTAAATGCTGTAAAGATTGTGTAATAATAATATTAAATTAAATATAGGGTCTCATAAAAAAAAATATAAGTCTCTTTTATATTAATTTTTATATATATAGGTATATTTCATCCTGTAATGATATATTAAATCAAATAGATGATAATAAAACAAAAATAAAATATATAAATTTCTCTATATAGGCCTAATATATCATTATATTATTATATCTATATATATATATTATATATATATATATTAATATATATAATTATATAATGGTA